>JABAYD010010851.1:0-18917 GCA_014822095.1 Diplotaxis tenuifolia
ACACCAGGGTTATTCATTAGCTTAATTTTTTTTGGTAAGTAGCTTCCATTAGCTTAGATTACTCATAGTATATACTGATATTTCGTTCATATATTTATCAGCTGAAAAATCTGAATCAACCCCGACAAATATACCTACACCAGGGTTATTCATTAGCTTAATTTTTTTTGGTAAGTAGCTTCCATTAGCTTAGATTACTCATAGTATATACTGATATTTCGTTCATATATTTATCAGCTGAAAAATCTGAATCAACCCCGACAAATATACCTAATTAATTGTGTTAACAAAGTGAGTGATGGTAGTTTGGTGGTAGTCTCTCGTGTCTCAACGTGTATCCATGTAGGTTTTGAGTTAGGTTTTCACTTTGAACTAACTTATCATTGTTTGACCAAATTGGTTTTAGATTTCAGCCCAAATGATTAATATGGTGTGTTGTAACAGACCATCACTCCACTTCTTGCCATTAGTCAGGTGGTATCCAAACTCAGTTAGATGAAGATAGTACGCTTTATGGCTAGTCCATTCGGTACCTGGCATTAAGTGCGTTAGTTTCATAATTGGATAGCTTATAGGATTTATCAAAAAAAGAATTATGCTTAAATACTATTTGAAATGTGGTAGTGACTGTTCTTCTATTATTTACTTGTTATTTTATCTATACTAAGATACCCTTGAAAAATCGACTGATGGAAGTTGTCTACAACCTCATTAATGGCATTTTGGTAATTTATGTTCCGGTCTTACATCTATATATATCGATTGTTACAAATCATATCAAATATTAAATATATCCGATTTATTCTCTCTTTTTCCTTAAATTATGCTAACCATATTCCATACTATATTTCTTACATTTATATTATGTTATAGACATTATATAACACGATTTCAGTCTATAGATTGACTACATTATAATTTTTTGGTTGACATTTTCTGGTATATGAATGATATATCGACTTTATAAACTCATATTATTCTAATCATGATATGATGCTATATTTCATATATTAATATTTTCATATAGTTGTACTTCACCTTATATTTCAAAAACTATATTTTATAAACTCATATTACTCTAACCATGGTATGATGCTATATTTCATATATTAAAATTTTCATATAGTTGTACTATACCTTATATTTCAAAGACTATACTTTATAAACTCATACTACACTTTATATTACATACTAGGTGATAACCTGCGTCCTGCGCGGAGTGAGTGATGGAAAGTGATTTGTACTATAAGGTGTAGCTTAATATAATGTAAACTTATTTATATTTATTTTAGAACAAAGCATGTGTAATACTGTTTTATTTTATGTTTATATAGGGAAGTAAGATCCATGGCTCGTGTAACAAGACATACATTCTTGAATTAGCAAAACATATTCGTGTTGGAGTATGGAGGAACCGTGATGATAACATGTTTCTTGATCTGGTTGATTTCAAAACCATAGAAAGTATCATAGATACAAACTTTCTTATTGTTCAGTTTTCTCCTATTTTTATAAACTATCTCCATTGTTGTGTATCTATCTAGCACGAGTATAATTTTATCTATATGTTATTGGACAAGTTCAAGACTTGGGTGATCTGGAAACCATAGGGTGTTGTGGTGAGAAACAAAGGAATAAGTTGGAGTTTAGTCTCGTGGACATTTCGTAAGTTTTATATATTTAATATAAAAGATATATGCCTATAAAAATATTAATTTATAACTTGATATGCAATTCTATTAGTGGTCAGAGATTAACTTGCTGGCTTTGGGGTAAATTTGCTTAGTATCTTCATACAGCTAGCCAAGAAACATAAAAAGGTATGGAGGCATTGCATAAAGGATGTCCATCTCAAGAAAAGGTATTATCATTTCATTATTTTGAGTCTATTCAACCAAATCACAGTTAATGTATGGCTTTTATAAAATTTGTTTACTCTACTTTAATGACATCTTGAAAACTTATATATGTTTCAATGTTGCAGGGATCCACAAAAAGACACTTTTTCCATATTTATGATCAAAATAAATCATATTTTGACGTGTGGATTGAAAATAACAAGTTTCATGATGAAGTAAAAGTTTTTGGAAAATCTGATTTCTCAGTCAAACACAATTTTGTTTGGCAGACAAAATCTAAAAGGTGGGAAGCAGAATATGGTATTTGAAGGAGAATTCCAATGTACTTTTTGTTTCGGTTTATTAATTTTGAATATTTTAATAATTTATTTAGCATTTTTATCAATAAACTATTATAGGATTTTGATATTTAGATCAATCGTAAATGTAACTACCTGAACATATTATTTGTAGATATCAAAGATGAAATCAGTATTGTTATCCTATTTATAGTTACACATCAATTATTTTTGAGATTCCTTCTATCAGAATATTTACTCATCCAATTCCAATTATGCAAATCTTTGATTCCAAGAAAAAAAGCGCGGGTCAAAAGTGTGGGTCAAAATGATACAATACATGCGCTTTCGCATAGCTTTTCAAAATTACTATGGGTCATGGACCCATCCAATTTTGGTTTCAATCTAATATGTGTTTTAGTTAACCGGAGCTTCTAGCTCAGATGGTAAAGGGCTCACAGCTGTGAGTACCGCCACTTGGGTTCGAATCCCGGCCACTGGGGAATTAACATTTCGGCATCGCCAGAGACATAGGACCGACACGTGGCAACACATGACTAGTCTGGACCACTTCTGTGGGGCCAGAATACCTCTGTATAATTCAAAAGAAAAATATATGTTTTAATTCTTCATACTCTCACAACATTTAATTTTCTGATTATTGGTTCAACCACAAATTGATTCGGTTATGCAAAACTCAATAAAAGACCCTATTAAAAAAAGTAAAATATACATCAAATTTTAAATATAAAACTATCATATAATAGAAATCGAATCATTTAATACATTTTGTTATAAGCAAAATAAAATCTGGATTTGAGTTTCTCAAGTGCGGGTCAAAATCTAAGTATTACTTAAAGGGAAAAACGTAATTGTACAACTTTGCATCCACTTTATAAACCTACAATTTGTGTCATGTCGTAGTAAAGCGTGTGGATTCTTGTGTTAGTTAATAAGGTATTGTTAGTTAGGTGGAAAAATCTTTGTTATTCATATATCTTTCTCTAAAGATGTCCCTTGAGGTTTACTTTACACAGAGAAGGCCAGTTTTGTGTTCCTTTAGGGTATCATCCCACGTGGGTCGAAAAAGGCATTGACATTATAATTTGTTATATTGATTTTAAATATAAACTAGGTTATTCTCTTGTGATTATACGCATATAATTATTAACAAAGTAAATATGTCATAACAAGATTAATAATCTTATTTTAATTATATATTTGATTTCAGATATTTAATGTCTAATGGTTATTATTTGAGTAAATTTCCTATATTTGTTTTTTTTAGTTCAACAATAATATTTTTTTGTTATTAACAGATTTTTTTTCTAATATTGTTATTTGCATTGAGTGTAGTTGTTTTCTTAGATTTGTAAATATGATTTAGTAATTTTATTAATAACTTAATATACGTTGTTATGAGAATTAGATGAAAAATAAATGAAAGTGTTGATCAAGTCAAAGCTACATAAATCATAGTTTTTAATATATTTTGTTAGTTATGATATTTTTAATTATTTTATCAAAATAAACCTAAATTTTACAAAATATTTTTACTTTCAGTTTTTAATATTTATTATCTTACTTAAAATGAATTTAAAGGATATAATGTAATGTTTTTAAAATCCAAACCGAATTGTTTGGCAATTAGAATCAAAGTATTAAAAATTAAGAATATATATATTTTTGTAAATAATAATGTGCATGAATATGGAAGAATCGTCTAGTATGTTTAAGAATCTAGGTCAATATTTTTGAAGTAATAATGACATGCAGTGTTGATATATATAATTGCCTGTAAATGAAAACTAACTAACTGTGGTCCTTTTACGAAAAAAAACTAACTGGGGTCTTGAAATCCTCACCAAAACAATATACTACTTTTTTTTGATCAACCACCAAAACAATACTAAAGAGAAATGAAATCTGGTCAAAAGACAGATATGACAAGAGATACACCACGCAGGTCAATATATCTGGTTCGAATTCCTAGAATCGTATATCACTGGACATATCGTAAAATCTAAAACATATGACGGGATAAAAACATACTCTTAAGTTATATAAAAGTACTTTCTATTCTTAAAAATAATTATTTCTTTTACAATATGAAAGAGATTCCAGTTTTACAAATCCTACCAAAGATCACACAAATTATTAAATTATTATTAGCAAACTAAGGGAAAAGCAAGAAAAACAAATCAATGCATAAACGACATCATGGTTACATGGTAGTCTAGTAGTTTCTAAAAGATGGAAAATCGTCATGTTAGTCAAGATTAGGAATCAGTAGCGGATTTAAAAATATTTTTTTACCGAATTATTATTATTTATTATTTTGGGATTTAACATATTCTTCTATAATTTAACAAAATATCCCTATATATTAATTGAGAAACATTATAACATGTTTTGGTAGCCACGTGTCAAGCTCACAGATCTTCTCAGCCTTATTTTTTTAATGGACCGACTTTACTAGGGATGGAGAAGCATAATGTGGGAACCGACAATTAAAACTATAATATATAAACATGTATTTGAATATGGTAATTTGCATATGGTAATATAAGATATTACATTAAAATCCCATAATTAATGCATAGTGTATAAATGTTTCACTTTGGTTTGATATTAATATAATGGTTATAATATTATCTCACACGGACCAATATATCCATCGTATAAAATATGAAATATAATAGTTTGACTAGAAAAATATTTCTTAACATGCTACTTTTCTAAATAAGTCGTAAATTTGATATAGTTCATCGTAGATATTTTAATTTGTTAAATCACAGATAAAAATACATAAATATGTCAATTTTGAAATGTGCATTATCACAACAAAAAATTAAGATTAATAGTTTAATTTTTTTTGTTACAGTGAATATGCAAATGTTAATATAATCATATAATACTAAATATTTATATTAAAATATATTATATACTATACCAATATTCAAATTTAATTACATACCATATAAAATAAATAAAATAATTATTTTTTTATTAGCATTATCAGGGAAGGTGTAGCCCAAATTAGTCTAGATCTTTTCATATATATATTTTTTTTGCGAAATAGACCTTTCCATATATAGTACGTGATTTATTGGGGGTGCTAATATGAATTTTTTTTCCATAATTTAATATACTTGAATATAATATAGAAACTAATAATGAGGGCTGTAAGATGTACTATTTTCACATTGAATTCGGCATATATTCTTTGTGTCAAACCCATATGTACTATAATACACTATGTTAGTCGTAGAATAAATAGCACATCACCAACCATTTTCTCTTATATCCTACGTATACTAGCAAAATTATGAACTCTCTAATCATGTGTAAATGATGGTAGTTTAACAAAGACAAGGAATTAAGGAAACAAGGTATGTAATTCTGATACTGAAAAACGTGTTACTAATATTATAAGTTTCAGGAAACCAAAGATGTCTTACACTATTATATATGTCAATCAGTGGCTGCAATCACCAGAACCGTGAACAACCATATTTAGATATGTGTAAATGATCCAGAACTTTAGTTACTATTGTTCTGTTATGTCATCAAGAGATACTTCATGTAAAAAAAAAGCTAAACGAAAACAAAATAAATCAATGAAAATGAAATAAAAATTAATACGTATTGATCTATCAATGACCACACTATCGCTTCTAATATCATGTTAAAATGAAAAAGATAACATTGTAGTATGGCGTTATGATTTAGGGAAAGCAAAAACACGAAAAATTACACCATCTGTCATCCAAAACTGATACACCTAAGTTACCTAACCTTCGTGGTTAATTTGAATAGATTAACCAGTTCAAGATACTTAATTTTAATTTCCCCCGCATAAGGTGCGGGTCATCACCTAGTATCTAATTATAAAGAATAATTATATAATATATGAACACAAAATAATTGTTAGAATATCAAAGTAAACATAAAAACAGAAAACAATTTCTTTTTGATGATGAAAAAAATATTTTATACAGAAACTTAAATTAAAATATCATTTATATAAACTATATACGATCATATTATCAAAATTAAAATTAATATAAATTAATGCAAATATTATTAAATATATATGGACTGATGTTATTTATCATCGTAAAGAAAAAGATTAAAACAGTATGATTGCAAATATTAGAAAAGGAAACATAATTTCTGATTAAATTTGTTACCCAAAACCAAAAATAATAATGTTTAGTTGATAATTTAGCTCACATATAATAACTCGGGCTTTAATTTTTATATATTTAGGCATGATATTACATGAGCTCTAGTACTAAAGCCCAAGTTAGAATGACAGAAACAAAATTTATGGGTGCAAGATGCACGTCGAACCAGGGTTTGGGGTGCCAAACTTAAAAAAAATTTAACATCCGAGTTGTTTAAGTCTTACAATTTTAAATTTTGATTTTTAGCCGGTGTCAGCTGACACCGCTAATCCCCACTTAGGTCGGCCTCTGTTAGGAATCATTTCCCTTCCAACTTGAAACTACTACCTTCACATGTGCTTAAGCAGATGTCAATTCATTACTTAAAAGTTCATTTGAATAACTGGAGAGAGAAGCTATCTGTGGATTTCATGCATTTCCACTTGGAAAATAGTCTTGACCACTACATATAGACCCATAATATGTTCAGACTAATAAAAAAAAGTAAAATTTCATAACAATATCCCAATTTAATTTTATTAAGCTTTTTAATATCCAAGTTTTTCACTACTTATTTAATACTCCAACTAATATTTTTATCTGTTTTAATACACAAAATTTTAAAAACGTACCCCTTTTAATATCCAAAATTTATTTATTTTAAGAAAATACTAATAATTTTAAAGTAATTAGAAAATCATATTTTATGTTTTCTTATTTAGGAAAGAAGGTGAGAAAATTGTAAAATTTAAAATGTTAATTTCAAAAGAAAAATAAATAGATATTTTTTTCTATTTCAAAAAATCAACTAAATTCAATATTTGACACTTAAATTTTTTATTGCAAACTGCAAACTTTAAGATTATACACAGTTATTTACTTTTGTTTCTCAAATAGAAAATCAAATGAGAATTTTCTGAAATTGTTTTAAAGTTATAAGATTTTTTTTTAATTTTTGTTTGAAATTAGTTAGTATTTTTATTTAAAATAAAGAAAGTTTAAGTATTAAAATGAGTATAATTTTAAAAATGTGTATATTAAAATGAGAAAAATAATTAGTTGGAGTATTAATTTGGGTAACAAAAAAACTTAGGTATTAAATGGCTTAACGAAATTAAGTTAGGATATTTTTATGGATTTTTTCTAAAACAAAATCAATCCTTCATATTTAAAAGTTACTAAACCTATACAAATCTCTAGTGTGGTATAAAGGCATCAGCTATTAATCGTAGGTGTGAGATAAAGCTGTATAGTATCATGAACTTTTCGTCGTTCAAGTAGGTTTCTTCGTTTTGAATATGTTTGTAGAATCAGTAATGTGTTTCGATGTGTTTGTTTCATTAAAATTAAGTTGTAGGTAATAACATGATCATTATTTGGTCTGTTGAAGTTTGCAATAAAAATTGTGTATAGTATTGGTGTTGCAATTGGTGATGCAATTGGGGAGACCACAGACGTTAATTTGGATTTGGGAAAGATTAGAGTGGTGATCGATAGCAAAAAGAGGTTCTGTTTTGACACCACGGTGGAACTTAAAGGAAGTGAGTTTTATGATGATTGGGAGGTTCCAGAGACACTGCAGTATGATAAATTATTTGGGTATTGTGAGGGGTGTCTTAGTCTTAGTCATCACAAGGAGAAATGTCCTCTGTGTGTTGTATCTCCAGTCGGGAAGGGAGAGATTGGTGACTCGAAGGAGGGCCCGGGGGAGGACAGAGCTCGAAGCTACAAAGGAGTTGTGCTTCACGGTGAGACTCATCATCAAGCCAGGAATAAGGATTCTAATGGGTATGTTGGCAAGGGCAAGAGGAAAATGTATGAGAAACATGGTCTACAATGGACTCAAGTTCCGGACAGAAGCAGTAAGAGGTCTTATGCGCATCACAATAGGAGCCGCTGGGAGGATGAGGCTGTGGGTCAACGTTACCCTCGTCGAGAATCAGACATAAGTTACCGAAGTGGGAGTAGCGGAGAGCATCATCGTCGTAAAGGAAGAGGCAGAAGTCCTGTGAGAACAATGAGAGAGGACTCTAGGGAGGAAGGGGAGTTACGTGTCTCTGATAAGAATAAGCGAAACACTCATGAGGAGGGAAATAATTCAACAGTGGAAGACCTTCATATTGCATTGCAAGAGGTTTCTGAAGAGGCAGGACTGGTGTCTGATAGGGGGGTCAATGTGGTGGAGGAAGATCAGGTTCTGCCACAAGAGAAGGAGGGTCTCATTGGCAATGTGGCGGAGGAAGATCAGGTTCTACCACAAGAGAAGGAGGGTCTCATTGGAGAGGATGATCTCTAAAGTCTCACGGATGCAGAGGATAATGAGGAGGTTAAGGAAGAGAAGGGGGATGAGGTTATGGTTGCACACACTAATGGTGATCATGAAGAGGTTGAGAATAATGGAAAGGGGGCTGAGAAGAATACAGGGACATGGAAACAGTTGTTTGTTACAACAGTCGGTGGCATTCCAACTAAGAAGTTTGCTCAAGTTCGACTTTCTCCTCGTAAGCGTGGTAATGGCAAACAGGCTATCCGGAAAGGAGGGAGTACTAAGAATGCTGAAGAGAAGGGTCCATTAAACCCTAAACCGGCCCCAAAGAACTAATTTTTTTGGAGTTACATCTTCACATGAAGAAGAAGGGAGAGGTGTCTGGTTTTGAAGTTTCTGGTCTTTGGTTTTTTTATTGTTTCAATAATGTCGCTGATCAGCTATGCTGGTCTATTTATCTTGTTTTCCTTTTATTATCAGTTATTGAGTTTGTTTGGTGTCAGTCTGGTGGTATTGAATAAATATGTGGTTTTGAGGTTTTGGATATTTTTATTTGTTCTACTGCGGATCATGAACTTATTAGTTTGGCGGTGTGGTGTAGATTATAGTTATCTTAATGTGATGGAGGAAGATAGGAATTGGCTGATTGGGAGTGAGAGTTCTGTCTATATTGACGAAGGGTTTTGTCTGGATTTGGTCTCATCAAACCAGCTACACATCACAGAGGACGAAGCGAAGCCTTTTTGGATGTGGAGTGAGCTTACATGGTTGATACAGACCTCGTCTAGTCAGATGTGGTTCGTATTTGTTCATGGGGTTGGATATGGTTTTGATCTAATCTTGTTTATGGTTTTGGAATGTATGAGGAATGGGTTTGGGTATTATTTGGTGGCTGAGGGGGAGGGGGATGAGTATGTCCTTGTAGTTTCTAGGCTTTTGGTTCTCAGTGCTATAGTAAGACCTCTGGTTTGTCTGGTAGTTTCTTTAGGTGGCTTTCCTGCTATTATAATTTATGGGTTTTGGTTGGTCTGTGTATGATGTTATTGAATAATCTGAGGTTATAAATTACTAGATGTTTTTATTGGACCAATTGTGGGTTTTAACTTTAATAATTTGGTGGTCTGGTGCAGATTATAACTATCTGATTGTGGTGGAGAAACGAGGATGGGAGGAAGATGGGAAAATATGGTTTTGGTCTTAGTGTTTTGTTCATGTGGGGGAAGGGGATTATATGGAGCTGGTCTCATCAAACCATAACATCGAGGAAGAAACGCGGTGGACGAGTTATGTATGGGTTTCTTTTAAATTCGGTTCTGGATGTAGAGTGTATGAGAAATGATGCTGGTTTTTATTTTGAGGCTTACGTTATTCTTTTTGCTGGAGTAGAGTTTTGTTTTGCAAGGCATTGGATGTGCTATGTATGTGATCTTATTGCAAATGTTGCCAATCAAGATTTTAACAGGGGAATAAGAAGATTATATATATTAATT
The DNA here is from genome assembly GCA_014822095.1 of Diplotaxis tenuifolia. Lineage (NCBI taxonomy): Eukaryota > Viridiplantae > Streptophyta > Magnoliopsida > Brassicales > Brassicaceae > Diplotaxis > Diplotaxis tenuifolia. The sequence goes on from JABAYD010010851.1 coordinate 10,063, forward strand.
TGTGTAAGTGGGTATGTCAATAATATGATTGGAGATTTTCATAAGCATGTGCCTGGGAATTTTGATCATCGGAATATGAGTAGTGGGGAAGGATATGCAGTGATACAGATCAGTTGGATTTGGTTATATATAAAGACATGTCTCGTTAAACCTAGGATTTTCGCTCTATGGAGCAAATCACCGTTTTGTTAATGAGAGTCCTAAGTTGGAATTGTCGGCGACTGGAAGCAAATGGACTATTAGCTTTCTCAGTGAGATATGGTATAAAAATAAACCGGATTTTTTATTTTTATCGCAAACAAAACAACAATCTCCTTTTGTCCAAGATTTTCAAGCTCATTTAGGTTATGATTATCTAGTTACGGTTGATCCGATTGGGAGTAGTGGAAGTTTAACATTATTTTATAATAAGGATTTCCAAGTGCAAGTGTTATACACAAGTGATCGAATGATTGATGTGGAAGAGGTAATGCTGGAAAAAGAGTCTTTATGACTTTTGTGTATGGGGACCCACTGATCAAACTTAGGGAAAAAGTATGGGAAAAACTAACGAGGTACATCCTAGCAAGATCGGAACCATGGTTTATCATTGGTGATTTGAATGAGATTACGGGGAATCATGAAAAGGAGGGTGGATCTTTACGGAATGCGGCCTCTTTTCTCCCTTTTAATAACATGATTCGACATATCGGTCTTCTGGAGTTTCCGGCCCGGCGAAACCAAATGTCTTGGCAAGGAAGAAGAGGAACATAAATTGTGCGGTGTAGATTGGATCGCGCCTTAGCAAATGAGGGGTGCCATTCTTTATTTACGTGCTCTTATACGGAGTATCTATGAATGGTAAGCTTGGATTATCGACCTGTAGTAGCTTTTCTGGAGGATAAGGTTCCAAGAAGGAAAGGACAATTCAGATTTGATAAGCGATGGATTGGAAGGGATGGTTTTTTGGATTCGATTGATAGAGGATGGGTTTCACAGAGGGGCGAGGGAGAAAGTGATTTCATTACTAAGATTAGTAACTGTCGTCATGAAATTGCAAAATGCAGGAAGGATAATCCCCCTTTTGGGAAGAAGAAAATTAGTGAGCTTCAAGAAGCATTGGAGGAGGTTCAAACAGATAATTCTAGGTTTGAGGAAGACATTATTGATGTGTCGCGAAAATTGCAGGAGGCGTATAAGGAGGAAGAAGATTATTGGCAACAGAAGAGTAGGAATTTGTGGAATACAGGAGGAGATCGAAGTACAAAATTTTACCATGCCTTCACGAAACAAAGAAGGACAAGAAATAGGATTGTGGGTCTTCATGATGAGGTGGGAAACTGGGTCACAGAGGAAGCGGGAGTGGAACGGGTTGCGGTGGATTACTTTACGGAGTTATTTGGTACAACGTCGCCCACGTAGTTTGATGAGTTTTTAGATGGAGTGTTACCTTCGATTACGCCAGAGACTAACCGATGTTTACTCAGTAGGGCGACAGAGGAAGAGGTACGACATGCCTTATTTATGATGCATCCTGAAAAGGCACCTAGACCGGATGGTATGACGGTTTTATTTTTTCAGCATTCTTGGAATATTATTAAGAAGGATGTCTTGGAATTGGCTAATAACTTTTTGTCTTCTGGGGAGATGGATCTGAGGCTCAATATCACCAATATTTGTCTGATTCCGAAGATAGAAACCCCTACAAGGATGACGGATATGCGTCCGATTAGTCTGTGTAATGTGGGGTATAAGATTATCTCGAAGGTATTATGTCAACGTCTGAAAGCTTGTCTCCCAAAGCTAATTTCAGAAACTCAGTCAGCCTTTGTCCCAGGACGTTTGATATCGGATAATATCATGATTGCTCAGGAGATGTTCCATGGTCTGCTGGCTAACAAATCATGTCAAAGTAAATATATGGCGATTAAGAAAGATATGAGTAAGGCATATGACAAAGTGGAATGAAATTTTATCAAGGCATTACTACACAAGATGGGCTTTAATTCCCATTGGGTAAAACTCCTGATGGAGTGTGTATCTTCGATTCTATTAAATGGAAGTCCAAGAGGGAATATTACACCGCAGAGAGGATTAAGACAAGGAGATCCTTTGTCTCCTTACCTATTTATCATGTGCACTGAAGCACTTATTGCTAACATTAAAAAGGCTGAGCGGGGGAATCTTTGACAGGAATGAACGTGGCTAGAGCATGTCCTTCGGTCTCGCATCTTTTGTTCGCGGATGATAGTTTATTTTTTTGTAAAGCTCAAAAGGAGGAATGTCACACTATCCTCAGAATTCTGAAAGAATATGAGAAGGTGTCTGGTCAGATGATTAATTTTCAGAAATCCTCTAAATTTGGTTTCAAAATTGAGGAGTCGCTCCAACAGGAGCTGCGAGACATTCTAGGAATTCAGAATATTGGAGGAATGGGCTCTTACTTAGGAATGCCGGAGAGTATGGGTGAACCAAAAACCCAAGTGTTTGGGTATGTATAGGATCGACTGGACAATAGAGTCAATGGTTGGACTTTCAAGTTCTTTTCCAAAGGTGGAAAGAAGGTGGTAATTAAATCGGAAATAACAGGTTTACCAAACCATGTTATGTCGTGTTATAGAATTCCAAAATATGTTACTTCGAAATTAACAGGAGTGGTGGCACAATTTTGGTGGAGTCCATGTGGAAGTACTAGAGAAATGCATTGGAAGTTTTGGGATAAAATGTGTATATCAAAAGAAGAGGGGGGACTAGGTTTTAAGGACTTTTATGATTTTAATACGACAATATTGGGAAACAATTTTGGCGTCTTATTGAAAAACCGAACACACTTTTTGAAAAAGTTTTCAAGAGACGTTATTTCAGGAACACTTCACCCCTGGAATCCCCTAAGTCGTACTCGCCCTCTTATGGTTGGCGTAGTATTGTTTCTGCTAGATCTTTGGTTGTCAAAGGACTAATTAAACGTGTGGGATCATGATCTTCCATCTCTGTATGGAATGATTCTTGGCTCCCAACCACTCGCCCGAGACCAGCAATTTGTAATTAACAAAAATTGTATCTGGATCTTACAGTGGATTATCTAATTGATCCTACTTCACGGATATGGAATTTACCGATTATTTGGAATCTGGTGGATCCAAAGGATGCGAAGATTATTGAAGATATTCCTTTGAGCAAATCGTGTCTGGTGGATCAGGAAGGATGGCATTTCACGACTAATGGAAAGTATACAGTTAAGTCGGGCTATCAAGTTGAAAGGATTTACCCAGACAAAGAGAAACCTCCGATAGTGTATGTACACACGGTCACAAATCTTAAAGCACATGCTTGGAAACTTCGGTGTCCTCCGAAGATGAAACACTTTATTCGGCAAATGGTTACTGGTTGTTTTGCTGTGAAGAAAAAATTGAGGAGTAGGGGTATCCAATGTGATACACTTTGTGCGCGATGTGGAGCTGAGAAATCAGTTAATCACGTATTTTTTTAATGTCCCCCAGCGGTTCAGGTATGGGCTCTTTCTAAGATACCATCGGGCCCGGATTTGTTTCCTACTCCAGCTTTCTTTACGAACATCGATCATCTATATTGGAGGGTAAGGCCAAAAATACAGGATCATTAGTTTGTTTGGATTCTATGGTATCTTTGGAAGGCAAGGAACAACAAGGTTTTTAGTAATATTGATGTGGATCCAATGGATACAGTGAAGTTGGCAGAGACGGAATCAATTTTATGGGGAGAGGCCCAAGTATCCATGTAACAGGATACTCAGGTAGTTCGGGAGACTAATGAGATAAGGCTACCACAGATACATGGACGAGGTGCTTTATCGACGGATCGTGGAAAGTACATGAACGCTTTTCAGATCAGGGATGGTATAGTACTCTACCATGATTCCAGGCCTTAATGGGGGTGAGTAATACAAGAGCGGCTCTATCGCCTTTGCATTCGGAGATGGAAGCTCTAATATAGGCAATGGAAAGCATGAGGAATTTGCGTCAATATCATATCACCTTTGTGACGGATTGTATCCAGTTGGTGAAGATGACTTCTGCACCTGAAGAATGGTCAGGGTTCGCAAATTATCTGGAAGATATCAAGCTCCTCAAAGAAAGTTTCACTCACTCAGAAATCATCCATATCCCAAGAACACTAAACACAAAGGCGGACAGGCTAGCAAGCAATGCCAAACACCAACCGTCATATGTTGTTCATATGGATGCGGAGTTACCAGTTTGGTTTGCAGAGTATGTTTAAGTTGATGACAAAAAAAAACATGTCATTTTTCACTGTAAAATTTTGAAAGAACAATAATTTATAGTTTTTAAAAGAGCAAGTTACCATAAAAAACACGTTTATCTTTTTTTTCTACACAAAAAAACACATTTTGCATGAAGCACACCATTCATAGAATCATGATACTTTTGGAACAATTATACTCTTCAACCGAGTTGTGGATTTAATTTTTATAAACAATTTTTTTTATATTCATAGAGATATTTTTTGTGGGTATATTTCAAATGTATGTAGACATTTTTTACATCTATTGTATTTTCCAACACGTTTTTCTCTCAAAGTAACCACCTCAACCTCAACCACTACCTATGTATTCACGACCACCTCCTTCATAACCACCACAACCCCCCCCCACCCCCATTGTTGCCACAACCACCTCCACCACGGCCACAATCTACATTGTGGTATCCACAGCTAACCTCCACCACCCTTCATGTCTTCCACCTCGGTATCCAGGGGCGGCCCTGAGCATAGCCAAACAAAACATTGGCTTAGGGCCCCCAATTTTTTTTAAAAAAAATTACATGAAAAAAGGTCCCCGAATTTGTAAAAAAAATTTTTTTATAAAAACCCTTACTAAATTGTTTAGGGCCTCCAACATCTCAGAGACGGCTCTGTCGGTATCCACCACATGTCCGTATCCACAACCACTTCGACCACACCTCCACCACTCCTCCATCTTCCACCGCAGTATCCATCACCACCGTATCCACAGCCACCTCCACCACACCTCCACCACCCCTCACATCTTCCACCGCAATAACCACCAACCTCTGTATCCATCATCTCTGTGTCCATTGCAGTATCCACCATAACAGGGGCGGATGTAAGTAGAAAGTAGGGGGGTCATCTGACCCCACCTCTTTTTGAAAAATATATGTATTTTTTTAGATAAATAATCTGTTGACCCCATAGAAATATTATATTTGACCCCAATAAAATTTAATTTCCTAACTAAATGACTAAATGGGTTCACGGATACTAAGTTCCATTAACTAAAATTGGGCTCATAATAAGTCTAAACCCAATTTAAATATGATAATAATCATTACTTGTTTGGCTAATTAAAAATTAATTAGTTTATTTGTATTCGGGAATATGTCTTTGTCTCTTAAATTTGTGATAATTTTGTATTTTTGTAAGATCATCTATATTATATACTTTATATTTATGAACTTTCAAATTATAATTAAATTCTTAAAATTATAAGTTTGCATTTTAGTTATATAAGTTGAATACTTTGAACTTCAAATTTTATATTCTTTTTTGATTTTTTTATCTATTAGATGATGATATTGATTAAGCTAACTTATCGGATGGTCTAATAAAAATAGATAAATATAATGATATTATTTTGATATTTAAATAGGTTAAAACATAATTTCTTACTAGAACCTTTACCCTTGTAATTTTGAATGTGGATTTATAGAGAATACAATTAGTTTTAGTATGCAAAATACATTTGTGAGTTTTTTTGTAGTCTATACTTTTTATATTTTTGACCCCGGTAAGGTAATTTTCTGGCTCCGCCACTGCACCATAATCACCTTTGCAGTATCGAGAACCACCTCCATCTCCATTTCTAATAATTATTCCAAACATGTACCATGCTCAACACACTTAATATTCATACGGTTGCTAGAGTATTTTTTAACACATTTTTGATTTAAATTTAAAGGAAAAAGAGCAATAAAGGAACAAGAATGCAATCAAATGGTCATTGAAGTATTTTTGAAGTGAGATTTGAGATCTCACGACGGAGAGCGGCCGGTAGTTTCCCATTGGGACGAAAGTGACAGTGGTAAACGCTGAAGAGAGCTTACATTCATAGGATGGTTAGAATAATAATGATTAATTTTCATCAAAATGACACAAAACCGCGACGAGATGTTGAAGATGTGGCTGCGATATTTGAGGAAGAAGGAAGAATACATCTTTTCTTTACGTTAAATGAGGAATTAAAAAAGTAATTCATGTATTTAAAATAAAATAAAATTAAAATATCTATCTAGTAACAAAAAAGTAAGTGTAAATAAAAGTGAGATAGAAAGGTATAACAGAGAAATAACAGATAAAAAGTATATGACCAGCATAATGTGTTTTTTTGTGATATAGCAAAGACAAAAAGTGTCTGTCCGTGTAATTTTATCGTTTTAAAACACATCATTTAAACAACACAAAGACTCTACGTCTAATACAATTACAATGAAATAGAGTTGTGTTTCTTCACCTAGAGAAAAAATTTCATGTGGCATTTTATTTTATTAATGTTTTGTATTAATGTTTTGGTTTAAAAATTCATCTAAATACAAATAATTAGACAATTAGATAATTAAATAAAAAATAAACATTTTAAAATATCCGCACCACGCATAATTAAAAATATGATATGACTCGATTTAAACCTTCGTATTATAAAATATTACAGTATGCTAAACTAAAATTAATTCTTTTTACAACAAACAAGTCCAATTGCAAAAAAAAAGAAGGTAAATACTAAGAAAATCATTCATAAAAATAATAATAGCCACATAATATAAACTAAACTCTTCCAACTAAAAATGAATATTAAACAAAAATAATAAGGAATAAAATCATTGCACCCCTACGTTTCGTTGGTCTCCACAGTCTTGAGGCGTCCTATCAGCGAGTTTGTTTCTTGCTGCTCTTTGTTTCACCTCGAACTATCATGGATACATATCTCCATATCTGAATATATAGAGAAATTTATCTTTGAAAAAATTTTTGATGTAAAATTATTTTTTTGGATAACACACAATAAATATTTTTATATAATATTCTCTCTATTCCATAATAAGTGTCATTTTAGGTTTTGACACACGAATTAAGAAAATAATTAATTTTACACATTCCCCGTATAAAAACACAATTACATATACACCTCAACCAATAAAAATGAATTACAAAATAAAATTCATAAATTGCATAGAAAATCGAAAACTACACTTATTTTGCAACGAAAAAAATTCTTTAAAGTGACACTTATTATGTAACGGAGAAAGTAGTTATTACTAAATTACTGAAATTAATTTTAATGAATTTAATTATTTATTAAGGTTAGCTTTTAATGCAAAAAATCAGTTCACAAATAACAAGATAGATAATTAAATAACTTCTTTCCATTAACAAAATTTTTCATCATAACATAAATATTTTTATTGCATAAAATAAACTTGACAAAATTCATACATTTGAAATATTTAATAATAAATTAAAGATCAATTTTTAAGATATGAAAAAATATTCAAAATAATAAATTTATTTTTATTGCATAAAAACTTGAAAACACTCATGTATAGATAAAGTTATATACAAAATCTATATGTAGAGATTTATTTTAATATAAACTATGATGTGAAATATTTTTTAATAATACAATAATATTTTTTAATATAAATATAATGATCAAATCAATCAAATTCGTTTTTAATTTATATTAATTATATTAACAAATAATTAAGTATAATATTTTTAAAGGTTAATAAGTATTTCCCAACCTTTACAAGTGAAAAATTTACTATTATCCTTCATAAAATATACAATACATGCAGTAATAACATAAAATCATTTTCCACCAAAAAAATATGTAATCCAAATGATTGAATGTATTCATGTTTGTGTCATTTTCCATAAAACAATTCTTATTTCTAGATAAACCAGACAAGAATTACTGAAGAAGCAAAATATATCATATCATCCAATGTTATTTTGAAATATAAACACAAAAAATACTCAAACAAATAGTAATCATCAATTATACAAATTATCGAATGTTTTGGTTTGAAAGTTTTGCTTACGAATTCATAAATGTTAACATTAACAAAAAAAAATTATTTACCATTTATACAACAACATTTATAATCCACAAAATTAAATAAATGGAAAACAAATAAGATTTACAGAAAATATGGATGTACAATCAAATGTCCAAAATAAGAAAATTGCTTGCAAAAATCTATTACTACCGCTACTTATCATAATTAAAACAAACAATCATCCATCAAACTTCTGGACATAGAAATCTAGTCTCAGCCACAGCACATACAAACTGACTTCAAACAATCCTAAATACTATAAATAATAACACAAGATTTCAAATTTAAATTAAAAATAAATACGAACCCTACGCGCCGATACACCAATAATTGTTACTAAAACGTAAGATCAGCGGCAAATAATCAAAAAGGGACGAGCAAACAGAGTATCCAACCTGAACCTATTTCTTGCTGCACAAATAACTAAGGCTGGGCATTTTATCCGTTAAATTTGATTCGATTCGTTATTCGTTTCGATTCGATCCGAAAATTCCGAATATCCATAAGCTTCCGAAGCAAAGCAAATATTAAAATTTTGAAAAGCGGATATCCGATCCGATCCGGTAATATATAAATACATGTATATCTTTATTATATTTAAAGTTTTAAATGTATAAAATTATATAATTTTTATTCTAACATATGACTTGACCAATTATATTCACATTATTACTTATATAAAAGTATTACATATAAGAAAAAGAAAAAAATTATGATAATTATAATGTTTTTCTTAAGTTTTAT
>JABAYD010010855.1:0-20723 GCA_014822095.1 Diplotaxis tenuifolia
TCATATTCAATATTAATAATATACATTCACAACATTATCCAGTTTATATATTTTTATGCATTGATGTGATCTACTCTCTTACTATGACACACTTTAAAGTTAAAATCTTTTTTTTTTCTGTTTGATTTACAGAAACCCCACCATTATCAACACAATATTTTCAGTATAGAAGCTTCAATCATATAGCGATTATCATCTACTCCATTAAAACATAATCCTACTTCTTATCGACTTAAAAGTATTTTTATTTAAGTTTGGACACATTTACATCTCATTAGAAATAATTATAACATTCATTATTATTTGATTAACAATACAATATAAGTTTCTCCTAAAAATACAATATCTGACTTCTGTTTAAATATATGCAACGTAGAACTTCGGCTTCATGTATTCTAGCAGAAGTAAATAATATTTGGTATTAAATTATAATATACACTTTGTACAGTATAATATAACTTAAGTGACCATCAGTATAACATTTATCTTTTTAAAAAAAAAAATATTCATAACATTTACCATTGCTCCATATTAGAAGACCTTGGATTATTACTTCATATACAATAATATCCCTAATATATGCTAACAAAAAACAGAAAATAATTATTTTATCTTCCTAGAATTAAAACGCTAACAGTATTATCTAAAACAATCAAATCATTTCCAACATTATGTTAACAAAAAAAACAGAAACTATTAATAACTATCTAGAGTTTAAAAAACACTAACGATATTATTTAAAACAACCAAATCATTTGCTAACATTATGCTAACAAAACAAAAAAAAAATAGAAAATAATTATAATGATCTTCATAAAGTTTAAATAACTAACTTAATACTGATATTAAGTTACTCTGAACCAAATGGATGTTTTGTACATGAAGCCTGAAAACGATAATAACAAAAACCAAGAAATAATTTTCTAACAATCTTAACAAAAATAAAAAACAATTACCGCATATAAATTTATATATTTAAAATATATTAAGTGTGTGTGCATATTATATTTTTTATAGCATCATAATATTAATTTAATTTTATAAACGTAATGTTAAATTACACAAATAATGAGTATGTTATATTATCAACTATGGTTTAAGACTCATGTAAATAATATAATTTTCCAAAAAGAGAATAAAAGTTTACAACAAAGTTTATAAAAAATTACATAAATGTTTTTATGTTATCCAGTTTATACATTTTTTATGCATTGATGTGATCTACTCTCTTACTATGACACACTTTTAAGTTAAAATCTTTGTTTTTCTGTTTGATTTACAGAAACCCCACCATTATCAACACAATATTTTAAGTATAGAAGCTTCAATCGTATAGCGATTATCATCTACTCCATTAAAACATAATCCTATTTCTTATCGACTTAAAAATATTTTTAATTAAGTTTGGACACATTTACAGCTCATTAGAAATAATTATAACATTCATTATTATTTGATTAACAATACAATATAAGTTTTTCCTAAAAATACAATATTTGACTTCTGTTTAAATATATGCAACGTAGAACTTCGGCTTCATGTATTCTAGCAGAAGTAAATAATATTTGGTATTAAATTATAATATACACTTTGTACAGTATAATATAACTTAAGTGACCATCAGTATAATATTTATCTTTTTAAAAAAAAAATATTCATAACATTTACCATTGCTCCATATTAGAAGACCTTGAATTATTACTTCATATACAATAATATCCCTAATATATGCTAACAAAAAAAACAGAAAATAATTATTTTATCTTCCTAGAATTAAAACGCTAACAGTATTATCTAAAACAATCAAATCATTTCCCAACATTATGTTAACAAAAAAAAAAACAGAAACTATTAATAACTATCTAGAGTTTAAAAAACACTAACGATATTATTTAAAACAACCAAATCATTTGCTAACATTATGCTAACAAAACAAAAAAAAATAGAAAAGAATTATAATGATCTTCATAAAGTTTAAATAACTAACTTAATACTGATATTAAGTTACTCTGAACCAAATGGATGTTTTGTAATGAAGCCTGTAAACGATAATAACAAAAACCAAGAAATAATTTTCTAACCATCTTAACAAAAATAAGAAACAATTACGGCACATAAATTTATATATTTAAAATATATTAAGGGTGTGTGCACATTGTATTTTTTATAGCATCATAATATTAATTTAATTTTATAAACGTAATGTTAAATTACACAAATAATGAGTATGTTACATTATCAACTATGGTTTAAGACTCATGTAAATAATAATTTTCAAAAAAAAGAATAAAAGTTTACACCATAGTTTATAAAAAATTACATAAATGTTTTTATGTTATCCAGTTTATACATTTTTTATGCATTGGTGTGATCTACTCTCTTACTATGACACACTTTTAAGTTAAAATCTTTGTTTTTCTGTTTGATTTACAGAAACCCCACCATTATCAACACAATATTTTCAGTATAGAAGCTTCAATCATATAGCGATTATCATCTACTCCATTAAAACATAATTCTACTTCTTATCGACTTAAAAATATTTTTATTTAAGTTTGGACACATTTACATCTCATTAGAAATAATTATAACATTCATTATTATTTGATTAACAATACAATATAAATTTCTCCTAAAAGTACAATATTTGACTTCTATTTAAATATATGCAACATAGAACTTCGGCTTCATGTACTCTAGCAGAAGTAAATAATATTTGGTATTAAATTATAATATACACTTTGTACAGTATAATATAGCTTAAGTGACCATCAGTTTAACATTTATCTTTTTAAAAAAAAAAAATTCATAACATTTACCATTGCTGCATATTAGAAGACCTTGAAATATTACCTCATATACAATATATCCCTAATATATGCTAACAAAAAGCAGAAAATAATTATTTTATCTTCCTAAAATTAAAACGCTAACAGTATTATCTAAAACAATCAAATCATTTCCTAACATTATGTTAACAAAAGCAAAAAACAGAAACTATTAATAACTATCTAGAGTTTAAAAAACACTAACAATATTATTTAAAACAACCAAATCATTTGCTAACATTATGCTAACAAAACAAAAAAAATAGAAAAGGATTATAATGATCTTCATAAAGTTTAAATAACTAACTTAATACTGATATTAAGTTACTCTAAGCCAAATGGATTTTTTGTACATGAAGCCTGAAAACGATAATAACAAAAACCAAGAAATAATTTTCTAACAATCTTAACCAAAATAAGAAACAATTACGGCACATAAATTTATATATTTAAAATATATTAAGTGTGTGTGCACATTATATTTTTTATAGCATCATAATATTAATTTAATTTTATAAATGTAATGTTAAATTACATAAATAATGAGTATGTTACATTATCAACTATGGTTTAAGACTCATGTATATAATATAATTTTCCAAAAAAAAGTATAAAAGTTTACACCATAGTTTATAAAAAATTACATAAATGTTTTTATGTTATCCAGTTTATACATTTTTTATGCATTGATGTGATCTATTCTCTTACTGTGACACACTTTTAAGTTAAAATCTTTGTTTTTCTGTTTGATTTACAGAAACCCCACCATTATCAACACAATATTTTCAGTATAGAAGCTTCAATCATATAGGGATTATCATCTACTCCATTAAAACATAATCCTACTTCTTATCGACTTAAAAATATTTTTATTTAAGTTTGGACACATTTACATCTCATTAGAAATAATTATAACATTCATTATTATTTGATTAACAATACAATATAAATTTCTCCTAAAAATACAATATTTGACTTCTGTTTAAATATATGCAACGTAGAACTTCGGCTTCATGTATTCTAGCAGAAGTAAATAATATTTGGTATTAAATTATAATATACACTTTGTACAGTATAATATAGCTTAAGTGACCATCAGTATAACATTTATCTTTTTAAAAAAAATTCATAGCATTTACCATTGCTGCATATTAGAAGACCTTGAATTATTACTTCATATACAATATATCCCTAATATATGCTAACAAAAAGCAGAAAATAATTATTTTATCTTCCTAAAATTAAAACGCTAACAGTATTATCTAAAACAATCAAATCATTTCCTAACATTATGTTAACAAAAAAAACAGAAACTATTAATAACTATCTAGAGTTTAAAAAACACTAACAATATTATTTAAAACAACCAAATCATTTGCTAACATTATGCTAAAAAAACAAAAACAAAATAGAAAAGGATTATAATGATCTTCATAAAGTTTAAATAACTAACTTAATACTGGTATTAAGTTACTCTAAACCAAATGGATTTTTTGTACATGAAGCCTGAAAACGATAATAACAAAAACCAAGAAATAATTTTCTAACAATCTTAACAAAATAAGAAATAATTATGGCACATAAATTTATATATTTAAAATATATTAAGTGTGTGTGCACATTATAATTTTTTATAGCATCATAATATTAATTTAATTTTATAAACATAATGTCAAATTACATAAATAATGAGTATGTTACATTATCAACTATGGTTTAAGACTCATATAAATAATATAATTTTAACCAAGCATGGACGGCCTAGTGGTCTTGAGGGAGCTTCTGCCCTAATACAGACCCGGGTTCGAATCCCGCTGACCACCATCAATTAATATGGGGTGAAATCGGTGGCCCTCCAGGATAGCTTCTGCGGAGGTGTACTTAGGCGCTAGTTGGGTTCCTCGGGTTCCCTCTAGGGAATCTGCATTACCTGGATCATCAAAAAAATAAATAATAAATAATATAATTTTCTAAAAAAGAATAAAAATTTACCCCAAAGTTTATATAAAAATCAAATCAAGAAATCTTAATTTAAAAACATAAAATATCTATATAAATAAAAATAATCCTGCTCATGGAGCGGGTGAATCTAATTGATCATTTATGAAAACAAATATTTTACCGTTGAGCCTGATAAAAAAAAGCCTAAGATTTTAAATTACCTTCACATGTTAGTAACAAGAAAATAGTCACGTACTTACCATTAATAATTGACGACTGAAAGGGTTTAGGGTTTTGTTCGCAAGATTCGATCTCTTCGCTCAATATTTTCGAATCCATCACCGGAAAGTGTATGTGAGTTTCGTATTGATAAAAACATTAAAGTATATTGTATAAGTGAGTCTGATTCGAAGGAGAAGATATGTCAGTTAGTTTCTTGTAAATTATCTTTTTGTGAAACTATGCATGTGAGTTTTGTATTGAAAAACAAAACGTATAGTGTGGACACATTTATTTAGAGTTTGACTAAAAAGTTTTTTACACGTGACACGTTAACATATTCATTATCAACTCACTGTGAAGCTACCATACTGTGAACGGATTTATACAATGCTCTCATTTAATATATAAAGGATAATTGAATTGTCTTATTTCATCACAGCATTGAATTTTGAAAGAAAAATGATAACATGTTATACTAACAATGATGACATATTTTAAGTTAAATGTGACATGAACATTTATATTTAATGTTCATTTATATTTTGGTAAAATATTTAGAATACGGTATGATAGTAGAAATACAATATTAATTTATAATTTTTGAAATATCATTTTCTTCTATTTTTAATAATTATATAATTTATTATAAAAAAAGTCTTCAAAATTTTATGCAGCTTTTTTCAAATTGCAATTCTCTAGTCCCAATACCAATAGTTTCTTTTTAATATCAACAAATTTTAAAAATATTATTTAGTTTAATGTTTTGATAATTTTATGCCTAAAAATTTATTTTAATTTTATAAAACCTGATTTAATATATTTTAACTAAAAATATAAAAAAAATTATTTTAAACTAAAAAAATATATGAAAAATTATTTTAAACTTAAAAAATTATTTGATTTTATAAAACCTGATTTAATTTTATAAAAATTATTTTAATTTATTTTAAATATATACATGTATATTATTTTATTTAAATTTTAAATTTAAATAAAATTGTTATTTTATTTTAAAGTTTACATATAATTTGATTAGATTTAAAATTAAATATTGTTAGCAAATAATAAATTTTAAAATTAACAAAAAAATATTTTAAATATAGTTTAAATTTTAAAACTTTTACTTCTGCATATAGTACAGGAAAACTTCAATTTCTGCATCTTATGATACTAGTAAGGAGCTTAAGTTTGTGATAAAAAGGTTACCATTATGGTATGTGCAAAAATTAATGTGGTCATTGTCATAGTTAAAGTCAAAAGTATATTTGGGTTACCCAAATCAAGTAAAAAAAAAGTGGGCATAGTTAATAATACATCCAATAACGAAAAAGGGCCAAAAATGGAATTTGCATAAAGTATAGGTACAAAACTGATAACTAAGAAAAAGCAAATCCTCTTCACTTAAAAAAAAAACTTCCGTTGTGGATCCCTTCCCCCGAAGGTTAAGCGAATCGCGTTTCCCATGGTGGGCACACAAACCCTAGCCCTCATGCCTCTCACTCTCCACTGTTGAAAATCGTGATGCAATCGGAGAAAATCCTCAACCCAAGGCTTCTCTCCCTCGATTCCACCACCGCCGCCACCGTCCGCAAAGCGATGTCCGTCGTTAAACCTCCGCCGCCGCCGTCGATACACGACCGGTTCAAGGCGCTGCTTAATCAGCGCGAGGATGAGGATCCGAGTTCGGAGGAGATTGTTCAGCTCTACGAGGTTGTTTTGGGAGAGCTCAGTTTCAATTCCAAGCCTATTATCACTGATCTCACTATCATCGCTGATGAGCAGCGGGAGCATGGCGTAGGGATCGCTAATGCTATTTGCACTCGAATCCTCGAGGTTTGTTTTTTTTTTGTTTCCGTCACTAAAGGGTTTAAACATGTTGTGACTGTGGTTTCTTGTTTGTGCAGGCACCAGTTGAGCAAAAGCTGCCATCTTTGTATCTTTTGGATAGTATTGTTAAGAACATTGGGAGAGACTATGTTCGTTACTTCTCATCTCGTTTACCAGAGGTGAGGAGCAACCTATAGTGAGATCTTTGCTTAATTGGTTTGTTTTTGATTTCGTGTATGTATGTTCTTTTAGGTCTTTTGCTTAGCGTATAGGCAAGCACATCCGAGTTTACATCCTTCAATGCGTCACTTGTTTGGGACTTGGTCTGGTGTTTTCCCGGCACCTGTGCTACGCAAGATTGAGATGCAGTTGAAGCTTTCTTCTGCAGCGAACAGCCAATCTTCTGTAGGGGCTTCTGAGCCTAGTCAGCCAACAAGGGGTATACATGTTAATCCGAAGTATCTTCGGAGGGTGGAGCCCCCAGCCGCTGAAAGTGTAAGCTTTTCTTTCTCTTAAATCATTATGAAGAGTGATGACATTCGTCTATGATGACGGTGTGTTGATTTTATGTTACTGTATTCAGGAAACCTTGTAATTGATTAGGGTAGACTCATAGTGGATCCTTGTTCTGGATAGATAAGATCACCTCCAGGAATTTAGTTTTGCTGTACTTTTGTAGTTGAAGAGTCAGGTTTACTTTCTTCTAGTGGAAGTGGGTGTTGTGGTTTCTCTCAGTTATTCATGATGAGTAGGTTACTGGGACTCGGGTGCATTCTACAAAGTTCCCTTTTGTAGAAGGCTTCTTTTAGTTAGACGCTATAGATATTCCATCATTTTTAAGAGTTTGTTTATTAAGAACTTGTTTTCTTATAGGTTTTTCAAAGAGTAATTTACGTCTACCATGCATTTGTCCTTAACTGTGCTGGCTTGGTATGCAGAACTTGAGAGGAATAAGTTCCAGTGCAAGAGTTTATAACCAAAATTCAGTCGCTGGATATGATGATTTTGAAGATCAGTTAGATAGCCCATCTTCCCTTACTGGACCAAGGTCTAGTGCAGCTGGAACTTTGGCCCTCCCATCTTCTGCAATTGGAGGTATTCATCTTTACTCCTTCAATCTCAAAGCCTGTAAAACTTTTTTTGGCTTTTAGTAGCCCTTTATCTTTCGACCTTGATGACTCTATAGCAGATGGGTTTCCGAGGAGGTTTAGTGATGGAGTTAATTCTTCTAATCAAGCCTATAACTATGGAATGGGTCGAGCTACTGGCAGAGATGATGAACTTATGGACTGGCGAAGAAAGGACAACTTTAGCCAAGGAAATGACCATGAAAGACCCAGAGCTTTGATAGATGCATATGGAGTTGACACAAGCAAACACACATCCATCAGCAGACCAATTCGCAACGTGAATGGTATCCACAGTAAGATGGTCACTCCATGGCAGAACACCGAGGAAGAAGAGTTTGATTGGGAAGATATGAGCCCCACCCTAGAGCGTAGCAGGGCTGGTGAATTTTTGCGATCATCTGTTCCAGCATTAGGAAGTGTAAGGCCAAGACCTAGACTAGGAAATATTCTAGATTTTCATTTAGATGCTGACATTAAGAACGGTATGAACCCTCGTTTTGGTCGAGGGCCTCCGATGATATCAGGAGTTGGATCTTCTGGTGCTGATGCTCTTCCTGATGGGACATGGCCCCATTTGAGTGCTAGAGGATCAAACTCTCTCCCTGTACCTTCTGCCCACTTGCATCATTTGGCAAATCCTGGCAACGCGATGTTAAATCACTTGCATGGTAATCCTTTATATAGGCCCGAAAATCAGGTCTCCCATAGTAATTATTTACCGTCTTCATCTGCAATGGCTCCAAGGGCAATGCAGTCGCTGTTACCCCAAAGTCATGTTTACCCTCCACAAGGGTCAACCCTTAGACCATCTTTGTCAATTCATGGTGGGGAAGCCATGCATCCTCATTCTTCAAGGGTTTTATCTCAAATTGGATCCATCTCTCAGAATCCTTCGTTGGGAGCCTCTAATCAACCACCGGGTGGTGCATTCTCTGGTCTGATTGGCTCTCTCATGGCTCAAGGTTTGATCTCGTTGAACAATCAGCCTACTGGCCAGGTAAATTATTTAAAATGTCACACCTTCTAGTGCTTGAGAGTAGGGTCCTTCTAGCTTTATCTTTAATAGTTGAATTATATACAGGGGGCTCCGGGGATGGAGTTTGATGGAGACATGCTCAAGATACGTAACGAGTCTGCAATAACTGCTCTGTATGGGGATCTGCCCAGGCAATGCACAACATGTGGTCTACGCTTCAAGTGCCAAGAAGAGCACAGTAAACATATGGATTGGCATGTAACCAAGAACAGGATGTCCAAGAACCATAAGCAGAAACCTTCTCGGAAATGGTTTGTAAGTGGTAGCATGTGGCTTAGTGGTGCAGAGGCACTCGGGGCTGAAGCAGTACCAGGGTTCTTACCCGTAGAGCCAACCACAGAAAAGAAGGATGACGAAGAGATGGCAGTTCCTGCAGATGAAGACCAAACTTCATGCGCATTATGTGGTGAGCCGTTTGAAGACTTCTATAGTGATGAGACCGAGGAATGGATGTACAAAGGTGCCGTGTACATGAATGCTCCTGACGGATCAACAACAGATGTGGACAAATCTTTGTTAGGTCCTATTGTACATGCTAAGTGCAGGCCAGAGTCGAATGGGGTAAGCTATTCCATGCATTCTCATTAGCTTCATTTGGAATACATGTTTAGTTATAAGTTAACTATATCATCATTATGCTGCTATAAATTTATCTAGTAGCACCCTCTTGATTCTCTAGTTATGGATATTTTTTCAGGGTGATATGGAAGAGGGTAGTCAAAGAAAAAGGATGCGGAGTTAGATCCCTTAGACCGGATATTAGGTCTTTTTTCTTGACTACATTTAAGTTACATTCTTAGTTCTTCATCATCTATATGCGCTTAGTCACACACAATACCACTCATGGAGAGAGTTTTCTTTCTCCTGAAACTGTACCATTGAAAAAGATAAAATAGAGGTTTACACCCAACAGATCTCTTATCGTTCTTTACACCTCTTAAATCCTGTTGTTGCTTAGGACATGGATACGCTACACTTATAACCTGGGGGTGCTTGTAGTAAAATCAGATGGCCCAGCGTGGTAGTTCCCCATGTATTTGTATTATAATGTCTCTTTCTTTCTTGTTTTCGGATTGTCTTTCTTTGAGATATTTTGCAGCGGAAGCTTTGGGAAGACCTATGTTTGAGTGAGCATATTCTGTGATGATATAAATCTCGTAGATGTTTATTTTCTTCTTCTTTAGTGCTTGCCCTGTCTAAAATATACTCTTTATGTTAGCTATGAATGCTAGTTAACGGAACTCTCTTACAGGGCTATTTATTCGCATGACTATCTATAATGAAACAAGTTTTACATTTTCTCTAACTGATCTTTTTTAGTTTGAAATCTAAACTTACTTTCAACTTTTTCAACTTAGAAGTATCGGTTCGAGTTAATTTATGTTAAGAGCAATGGGTTAAGAAGAGAGTTTAATGTAGTACTAATAACAAAGATTTAATCCATACATGGTAGTGTGCAACAAAAGTGCTTACAAAACAAGGACGAACACATGCACTTGGTGGGACAAACACAAAATGAATAAACCCAAAAGTGTTCAAAGACTCTCACTAACGCAAAACGCTAAACAGACGAACATAAACCGTGGGTTTCCATCAGAAGTCAATACCCGAACCTCTTTACCCCTTCCTTTCTCATCTTTCCTGAGATAAAGATTAAACGCAAAAAGGTGCGTTCTTGACTTCCTTTGGATTTTCAAAACGCACAAAATCAGAAACCATAACCGCTACTACTCCTCCTTTTCTCTTATTCTTGCCTTCTGCATACAACAACAAAAAGAAAGAACATATCACAACTCGATTGTTCCAAAAGCTATGTTTACATCTCTAAGGAAATGAGTTCTTTTTTTTTTTTTTCAGAAAACATATTTTACAGAACACCTTTTGGCGTTTGCGTTTACAATTTGGAAGAACCTTCATTTAAGCGGCCCAAGTAAAATGGATTACTTAAACCACAAACAAGAAACCTAAACCATACCTGAAAATATTACGGCGCTCCTCCACCTACGTCACAAGCAAGAGCGGCTTTGATCCTCTCTACCGTGCATTTAATCAAACTATTAACCGTAGCAACCGAGCCAAGAGAGAGTTTAGCTGTAGGGACAGAGTCAACAAGTATCTGAAACGCAACGGTTAAAAGTGAACCACAACTCCCAGTAGTAGAAGAAGAAACCAGTTCCTGATCATTCCCATCTCCTCCTCCTCCGACCGAACCATCCGGTAATATAGCAAAACCAGACGGCAACAACGCCACGTAATCAGGGTCTCCTCCGCTTAGGACAACGTTCATCGCCACTATATCAACTGGTGCATAAATCACGTACGATCCAGACGCGTCCGTGCAGCTCTCTTGTAGTATCAGCATGTTGCTCTGGCTCGAGTTGCCGCTCTGTTACAAAAGAAACAACTTTAGCTTCCAAATATGGAGAAAGAAACACAATCGTACATTGATTTCACAAGAGACTGGTTAGTCTTACATTGACACGGAGCAAGGAGACGCAGTTTCCAGGTTCACGACCATTTGCTATATGAGCCATTTCTTGAACCATTCCTCCATTTGACAGAATATCCCACTACATGAATAAATTTGAAAAAGAAAACACAAATTACAACACATATGGTTTTTGTGATACTAATTTAATATGTGAAAAAGTTTTCTTCAGAACACCACAATACAAATCTTTTCACATGATTTCAATATGATAACATATTACAGTATTTACCATGTGACTTAGTTACATTGTCCCAAAGTTTTCTTATAGCATATTTCAAATTAGAGAGATCAGATAGGTAAAAAAGAATTAACTCAATAAACATTTTACAAGGTCAGATATCCTTGTATAAATATACCATCCGAGATAATCATTCAATTATTTCGTTTTATTTGTTTTATTATATATTCAAAGTTAAAAACATGTCCAATAGAAATGTAGTACTTCTAAAGGTTTTTTTAAAAGAACTTAAAATAAAAAAAAAACAGATATTTTTATTTGAAAACGTAAAAAATACTCATAGGCGAAACTATGAAAACATTTATTATCTTTAAGTTGGTTTAATTATTTCTAAATTAATATTTATATAACTAATTTATATCAAAATGTTATATTAAATTGTTTAGAACTGCGTAGTTTTTGTTCAACAGATGCCCTTATAAAGTTGTAAACCAATTTTAAAAATTAACTCGGATCACCGGTTCTGGTGGGTTTGTTCGGTAAGTTTTGATGAAAACCGGTTTCAGCAAGTAAAACGATTCTATTGAAAACATTGGCCACATTCATAAAATCTACACCAAAACCAAATATTTACCTCGCTTCTTGAATTTTCGTCGCGGAGGAAATCGAAAACGCGTTTCGGAGCGACGGGTATCCAGAACGACGTCGCAGCACTAAGAACAATACCCGGAGGTCTACCCGGATCATCCATACTCTTTCGGGTCATAACCCGAACATCATCGGATCCTGTTGATGACATTGTGGTCCACGCGTGTGCAGTCGACGCTCCAACACCACTGCAAAAGCTCATCACCATCCTCTCAGCCAGCTTCAACATACTCTTTCTCCCTTCTGCACTCGTTATCACTGCACAAAAATTATCACAAAGTTAAGGACCTAATAAGTAAATTCAAGAACTTTTACTTTTATCCCCAACATTTTCAATATTGTTAAAATAAACACGTACCAAAAATAACTACACAATTACGTGTTTATTTTGATAACATTATTCTTTTAAATATTACAACAAAATTAACATAGTGTTAATACTATATATAAAAATAAATACGTACCGGAAAGATCACTCGCCGGAATGTTGCTGGCCATAGAACTCGCGAGCCGCTCGCATTGGCGTTCGAGTGTAGACACCCAACGTTTCGCTCCGAAAGCTAAACCGGAATGAACTAACGGTTTATACATAGTGTGAACCGACCTATCATCCACCTCCATATGTTCTATCCATGTAACCTTTAAATACACACAACATGAATTTTTAAAAATTTCACCTTAAACTTCATTAAGAGTAAAATTAACCCATAATGTCTTCTGAATTACCTTAGAATAACCATTAGGCAATTCTTGAATCAGACAACCGGAAGGCCTTCTTCTGGTTCTTGAGATTAGGTTCGGTCTAAGGCTGTCCAAAGAGACATCAACCACAGCCCAAGAACCGTCGCTATGCTGTTTACAGTATCTCACAAAGTAGTTCTCACGAGTCGGGACAAGCGGAGACGGAACTTGAAACTCAGCAGTCATCTTTGCAACACCAAAAAAAAAGAACAAAAAGTTTTTAAAAACAGATTACTACACATTTGGTTTAGTTTCGTGCAAAGCAAGTAATCAACTAGGTATACATACCACTTGTAAAGCACCATTGTAGTTCCCAGCAACACCAGTAGACAGAACTTCAAGTGTCAAGGCTCTTGACACGATCCCAGAAAACACACAAGACCATTGATTCTGTATTCCCACATCATAAAACCAAGAACAATTTAGGGTTTTAAAGTTAGTTACTAAAACTTGGAGGTCAAGCAAGAAATTAATTTAGTTACCACATCCATGAGAATCTCAACGAGATTGATGTGATTCATTATAACAACAGTTGATTCTCTTGACGCTTCTGTTCTCAACCCTAATGGCTTTGGTCCGATTCCTCTTGGAAACGTTCTGAAATACTCTTCTTCATTCAGAAGGTCCATAGAGTTACCAGTTGAAACCCATAATGGATCTCCAGATTGAGCCATTCTCACGAGTTCCTCCATAGCTGCGACCGCTAGCTCGACTATCACAGGCTTGTCTGTATCAGAAGGGATTGAAACTGACCTCAGAATGTCACCAGTTCCATACATGTCCCCTACAAAGCCTGTCGACTGGTTCCCAAAGTTACCAACTTCAAGATCAAGAGAACGAGAAGGTGCGTGGATCCCTAGTGGAGTGAATGAAGATCCTACTGGCTTTCCAACGTACTTTGCAGCAATGGCAGAGATCCTATCAATCTGTAGATTCAAGTCGTGATAGAGTCAGGTTAAGTCCAATTTAAGCCAAGTACTCTCTATGTTTTTAATTGATACAATTTTGTGTGTTTACACATATTAATAAATGCATTTTGCTTTTACACAAATTACTAAAACATATTAAAAGTTGATTATTTTACATCGTTTTGTTTTTATTTATTTTCATAAATTTAGACCAAAAGTATTGAATTATTACAGTTAATTGTTTTGAAATTCACAATTTACTATTATTAACTAGTAAAAACTGCATAGAAAATGTCTTTTTTTTTTTTTTGATAATCGGGTGCATCGACAATTGGCACCCAGAGCTCTTACCACCGAGCTACCTCATCTCGTCTAGAAAATGTCTTTTTGAAACACTTTTATATTAAAACATTTATGTTTTAGAAACGGGTAATATTATATGATAAGAGATTAGGTGTATAGATTACTACCTCTTCGCGGAGGCGAGCATTTTCGATCCTGAGATGCTGTTCATCGAAGGACATTTCTCCAATAGCAGCTGGACCACCACAGTTAGGACATGTAGCATTGCTTAGAGCCTCTTTGTATCTATTGTTCTCTGCTCTGAGCTTGTCATTGTCTGACTTAAGTATCTGGTTCTCATGCCTCTCATGTTGTGCCTATAGATATTAAAAACACACAAATGAGAGAAACATAAATTAGTTCAGTCTATTATTGATATGATATTAGTTTATGACTACTCAAGTTGTTTTATACAACATTTCGTTTTTGCATTAGTAGTTTTTAAAAAGAATATCATTTTATATTTTAATGTGATTTTATATATTTTTGACTTTTCTAAATAATCAACAGAGTTTTATTCAAAATTATTTTATTTTAATTAGTTGTATATTACGCAAGTGTATACTAGAGTATTTTGAATTTTCTCAGTACGTGTGAAATGTGTCAAAATGATACTGTTTTTGAAGCATATTCAAAACCTTATAATTTTTTATTTAAGAAGAATTTAGTGAAGAGGATATGTTCTTCAACGTATACCTTCATTTGCGTGCGTTTGTTTTGGAACCAAAACTTTACTTGAAGAGGCTCTAAGCAGAGATCACGGCTCAACTCTTTACGTTGCTTATCATCTGGATGAGGGCACTCTTTAAAGAACCTGTAAATCCAAAAAATTTAAATATGTAACTTTTTAAAAATGTGTCTATTGTTAATGAGCTGGAGCTTGAGTGTGGTTTCTTACGATTCGAGCTCTTGAATTTGGCGCTGAGTGTGGCGATGGTAACGCTTCTTTTTGTTGGGACGTTGGTTAGGATCTTGAAGCTCTTCACCGGAAGGATTCTCGTTGGTGACTTCCGTGCCTGACTTGGTCTCGAACTCATCCTCTCGGCTTCCAGTGATTCCCAAGTCATTATCGGAGGTACTCTTGTTGGTCATGTCGAACATATGGTGACTTTCAAACATGCTTGGATGATACATTGTGATGATGCTTAATTCTGGTCACTCAGTAAGATACTAATCACTGAATGGATTTATAAGTTGTGAACTTTGGTTTCCTTCAAATCTTCAAGGATGTGATGATCATAGTCGGTTCTTCATGTGATTCTCTACGCCAAGTATATCGTCCACTTCCAAAAATCAAACTCAAAGTAGTTAAAGAGGTGTTTGAAATGGGCACACACATATCTATAATGGAACGAAGAACATTAAGATCATTATGGAAATGGAAGAAAATAATGTTGTTAAGAGAAAGTTTATTTCGAGGAGTTATGAAACTATATTTTGCTTACTAAATGATTTTATAATCTTCACAAAGTTACCGTTAATCAAACACTATCGGGTTTCTCATATACATAAATTTTGTAGGTGAAACATTTAAAATATGAGAAGTCTTACTTTATTACTCTAATTAGATGTTAATACTCGAAACCAGACAAACAAAATGAAACGTTTGGATTAAAATATAAATAAATCCAAAAGGTATATGTTAAAAAAAAAATCCAAAAGGTATATGTTAAAAAAAAAATCCAAAAGGTATTTTTAACAAGAGAAGATCCCTTTCTCTTCACACAAACTAGATGAACGAACCATAACACTACCGTATATAGACATGTATACAAATGTGTTAGTATATAAACGCATGTACTATGTTTTACATATAAAATCCCTTACTTCATAACAAAACTTATTAAGTCGCTCATCTTGATAATGATATTTTAATTATAAAGGAGGAAAAGATCATCGTCTTCGATTGATAGTACATGTACATATATATACGGCGCATATCGTGCCATATATATGAGTGGATCTCCGAGTGTGTGTTCATATAAACAATAAAAAGAAAATGACAAGACTTCTCAAAACGTCAGATCTATGGGACAGATCTGACGGTGAAGGACGAAGAGAGAGTTACGATGTTTATAAGAAACCCTAATTTGGTTAAGGTCAGAAATGAAAACAAGAACACTTGTATTACTTCAATACTTACTCATTAGTTCGATCTGAAACTCTTGAGTTCTGTGGAAAGTTTTTGAAACCCTAAAGAAAGATCTCTTGGGAGTATTTTTTTCCCTTTGGGTGGTTGAAGTTTTGGATTGGAGTTTAATGATATTTCTCTCTTTTGTGGACTAAAAAGCTAGTAAGAGGAGAGAGATACAAAGCGGTTCACAAGTTTCCAATTTCTCAATTGAAATTAATAAATAAATAATTTGACCTTGGTCTTTGTGCACTAAAATGAACCGCTTTCAGTAAAAATAAAATAAAAACTAATAAAAAAGCTAAATTTAACAATTGAAAAATTGTTGACAGATACATACAGATATAGGGTTAACTTAATTAAGTGATAAAATATTATATAGTCTATAGGGTAAATTAAAGCGTTGACAATAAGTCAATGGCCTTTTTTGGTTACACAACCACCAAGTAGATTTCGTCAAACCCCTTTTGAACCTCTAATTCCAATAAAGTTTTCAGTAACGCTTTCTTAATGAGATCCTAAGTCTTCGCAAGAAGACAATAACGCAATTAAGTTAGGTTAAATAGAAATAAGCTAAATAAATAGACACTGGAAGATAAACATAAAGATCTTGAGCAACCAAATTTAATAAAAAACAATAAGAAGAAAAGAAATGGAAGATCTAAAGAAGACTTCTCTTCTCAAATAACATGCAATATACATGAAGTGGACCAGATCTAGATACATAGACACAAATGTGTATGCATACTTACATGCGTGTACATATATATAGAGAGACATATCTTACTTATTTTTGTTTTGAAGAGATCTTTCTTCTGGAGACACGATATCTGAAACCCTAATTCACGATCTTTGGTTTGTACGAATTTTCTTGTGGGTGGTTAAAGATGGGAGATAATGACAAAGAGAAGTATAATGGTTGCTTGCTAGGGATCTGGATAACCGATCGGTTACTGGAAAACCGGGTAAATAAATAATCTTAAACCGAGGAAGAGCTAGCTAGTACAATGGGGTTTTTTGAAGGAGAAAGAGAAGAAGAAGAAGACAAGAAAGGGAGAAAGGGAACCGATGGATTTGCAAGATAGAGTTATTGCTGTGCGCATAGAGAGGGTGCAATGCATTTATGATTATCTAAAGCTCCATTAATGCTTTACTGAGAGAAACTTACTCTTACTTGTGTAGAAATTATATACAGATGGGAGAGTTTCAGTTCATATAATAAAGATAATTTTCAAAATTTACTGTTTTTCTTTCACCGCCTGTTTTCTTAATTCCCATAGCTCTATAGGTAAAAGAAACCATACGCTTTGAAAAGTATAATTACTTCTGTTACGTAAAAATGGGTATCTTTGACGTTCTCCATATTAATGTGTATATCTGTTACCAACCCATTTTCAAACCTCTATACCAACAACAACGCAACAGTTAGGTTACAATAAGGGTTCTTTTTTTTTGTCATTACGTGATTTTATGTTCTCAAAATGTATGTTGTTTTGTTTTTACATTAATTAAGTACTCCATATACTAGCTAGTATATGTATATATGTGTTTGTGTGTACCCATATGATTACGTCTTAGAAATTATCTGGAGAACTATACGAGTCTACGACCATTCAAACGATGAATCAATAAGAAAATTAAAATACCTTTTGAAGACCTAGCTAACAACAAAGTATTTTAATGAAAAAAAGTTCTCCCACATTGATATATTTCATCGCCCAGCTTTAATATTAGAAATAATTCTTGCATACAAGGGTATATAGTAGCATAAAGAATGCTATGTAGCTTTCAAATTAGCATTTGAGCAAATATAATTTGAGTTGTCCAAAAAAAAAGGAGCAAATATAATTTGAGTTTTAATTTTTTTTTTTGCCAAATTAGTTGGATGTCAAGATTGAATTTATCCAAAGAAGACTATGGTAAAATAATTTACCATATATTATTTGAAAATTACATAACGTCAAGCATTTCGCATAATCTTGAATGTTATTAGGAAGTCTATGAATTTTCATTGTTTAGGTATTCCATAATAAGTTAATTAACACACTCTGGGGTGAGGGTAAATGTTCTTGTAATTAAAGACGGAAGAAAGTAGTAATAACTAGTAATAAATATGTTCTAGTTCCATTTAGTTGATCACATGATAATATAAATACTTTCGTTTAGATTTTGATTATATGGTTTGGAAGAATTTATACATTAGTAACAGCTAGTAGTTATTGAACACGGTGTGAATATCCAGAGACATATACTTATTTAACGCTGGACTAATTATAACTATTTATTAAGAAGATAATACGAGACCATACTTTATATAGATGTGTTTTGTATACTGAAAGCTTCAAAATAAAGGTTGAAGAACGTGTGTTGTATTGTAGTAGAATACGTTGTATTACAATGTGTATGTAGATCTCTTTAATGATAGATAATTTTGAATGAAGTTTTGCACAACATTTATTTATTTACAATATTATTTACTCCTGTTATAAAAGCTCAAAACATACATTTATTTTAAACATTTTTTATATATTTATTTTCATTTAAGCAGAAAACCTAATGACCATGATGCTGATTGCTCAATCTTTATAATTTTTGTCTTCATTATGGTGGTTCAACTGAAATTACGAACTACTATATTTTGTTCTCCTCCTCCTATCTGCTAGTAGTTTGGATATTCTTTCCTTAGAGCAACCCCAATAGTGAGTTTTCAAGAGATTATTTTGAATATTCACAATTCAATATTGATATTCTTATATACATACATATTTGAGATTTTTTGGGATGAGAACTCCCCGTTAGAGTTGCTCTAAGACTTTCACTTCACACATGATTTTGGTAGCTGGTCCTACAAAATAATATAGGTTTGTTTTGTTGTTCTTGAAGTTACTCTAGCTGTTTGGCAATGTGGAGATTATGGAAGTCGAAGAAGGAGTTCGCGTAACCACGTTCTCACCCTCAGAAGGAGAGTTTGTGTAGCTGGTATGGTTGGAAAGCTTTTGCATTGGAAATAGATTGGCAGAAACACATAATAAATTAATGGGCAATTCTTTGTGTAAGGTTTGGGCTATAAAGATGTGATTTTTGAAAGTGAGATTCTCAAAATGTTATCGCCGATGTGAATAAATATATTTTACAAGTATAATAGGTTAAACATGATATTGTGTCTTAGGTGTAATTAACTAGTAACACCGTATATATATGTGTAATACACATCTATCACGTGTGAACAAAAATCCTATCCCCTAGACTTCCTAACCATAAACCTTCAATAGAAGTTGCACAATATCAACTAAACAACGGCAATAGTAGTATGTATATGTATCTGCCTGAGTCGCTAACGATCGACCCCGTATCGATGCGCACACAAACACACTGCAAAAAGATTCAAACGGCAGACAGTGTGTGCGTGCAAGAAACTGTACTCAACGATTGATCGGTAGATGACACGTAGTTTAATAGTTTAAAATGGAAAACGTTGGAATGTGCAGGATTAGAGGGCTAATTTTTACGGATATCGCAAGGGTATTTACGTTATCTAAGGGTAATAAAACGCTTGGAGCAACGGGACGTCACCTTCAAATAATGAGCTAGTGGGAGAGAGTGCTACTGTTACCCACCAACAAACTCATTTATTGCCTCTATATTTTTGTTTTCCTTTAAATTTCTTATTTTCATATATCATTTTAATAGTATATACTGTACAATTTATTTCCTTTTTTTGAAACGGAATTTATTTCCTCTTTCAAATTTTCAAATTTCTATTATATCTTTTTTGTGTGCAAACATTCTATTACATTGCTGTGAAGTTGTTAATATAGTTTTTTTTACCTGAGCTTTAAGTTGTTAATATAGTTTTTTTTTTTGAAATGGCTTTCAAGTTGTTAATATAGTTGTTCTTCAGTATTGTTTTGTTTACGATTAGAGATAGTAAAGTTTCAGAAAAGATTGTAACTGAGTTGATTTTCAGTTATTTCATATTTAGCACCTCTGTATAAAATAATAAATCATCTAACTATTTTTTGTATGAATAGCTAACCAACGGCTCCCATAGTCTTTACCTCTTTTTGATTATTTTAAATGCGTGGAAACCTTTAAACTTCAAAGTAAAATACTATAAAAGAGGTATTGGGGAAATAATAAAAAGTCATATGCTGAAAGAGAAGCCATATATACACATGGGACCGAATCATTTAATTTTATTTAGTAGCATTTCAGTTGATGTTGAGTTATTTGGACCCACATTTTTAGGGTTGGGCAAAAAATTCGAAATCCGAAGAACCGATCCGAAACCGATCCAAAA
>JABAYD010010866.1:0-15719 GCA_014822095.1 Diplotaxis tenuifolia
CTAATTCATTAATCGAAACCAATCCATCACGGTAATATCTTTTATATTAGAATCTTAAAACATTAATATGAACTTGAACTTTATATTAAACCAATAGACACATAGGTCACATAGAATATATAATATTCTTACATACCTATGTATCTATACGTTTTTATTACTATTTGAACTGTACCGCATTTGTTTGTTCCGCAATTGTCTCGTACGTTACTATTCGGAGCCTAAGCTTTGGGAAACTGAAGAAACCAACCAGAACTTCAGAGAATATAGGATCGTAGATGGTAACGATTGATGCTAAGTCAAGATTGTAGCTAGTTTCATGTTTCTCTCAACAGAAGAAGAAGCACTGGCGTGGGAAAAACATAATACTATAGCCATTGGAGCAGCTCAAGCTTTTGCGTGTATCCAAATTATCAAGAACAGACCGCTATTTCGAGAACTCAGAATGCGTAACATAATGCTTGATGAGGTAATGATTTATTTCCTTCTTTATTCTAATTCTTCTTCTTCTTCTTTTTTGTTTATGATCTTATAAACTAATACACATGTTTTGATTTTCTTCAGCAATACAATGCAAAATTATCTCGTTTTAATCAATCAAGGTATTTAGAAGATGCATGTTGAGTATTTAAAACCATGTATATAACATTAGCTTATTTCTACACA
This sequence comes from Diplotaxis tenuifolia, assembly GCA_014822095.1. Lineage (NCBI taxonomy): Eukaryota > Viridiplantae > Streptophyta > Magnoliopsida > Brassicales > Brassicaceae > Diplotaxis > Diplotaxis tenuifolia. The sequence continues at coordinate 667 of JABAYD010010866.1, forward strand.
TTCTGATGTACATACAATTTTTCATTTTCAAGACAGTTGTGTATATATGTAATGTAGGTGGTCCGGATGCGAAGAAGACGGACGTTTTCACATTTGGTGTGACCTTACTTGTTCTTCTAACTGGTTTGAAAGATACAGTACTCACTACTAAATGAGAGATGCAAAAGCATAAGTATAAATCCTTCTTTACTGTCCCATGACATCACTTGGGAATGCTTACCCAGTGCAAAAAGGACGGTCATCAGAAGATGCACCAAGTGGACATGAATAAATGATCATCAATGCAACTAGTCTTGGGAACCCTGGTTTATATTGAGGAAACCAAGGATTAATGTGTTCCCGTTTCTGGTATCTGAGTTCAGCAAAGCTAAGCTAGGGTGTTATCTAATTAAAACGTTTCTGAACTTCGTTCCAAGTAAATCTTCAGCCACAGCCATTGCTCGTATAAATTTACCAACATGCAACATTTGCTTAATCCCACTTAGTCTTACAGAACACCTGACTATTTGAACTTGGCAGAAAGACGACAAACCATTCATAACGAGATACACAACAAAGCAAATAGTTCAAGATCTCATAGTTTTAATAGATATGAACATAAACAAGGAACAAAGGCAAAATGCTTGCCCTCAAGAGTCTTTTAGGTCAAATCCTACACCCAATCCAAAGATAGAATAATATCGAAATCCATGTTTGGGAGAAATCATGGACTATTTTGGTCTAATCATATAATATTATTCATAAATACTAAAACTAACAAAGAATTGATTAGTAAAAGATTATTACTCCAAGAGCTTGCTGCTTTAAGATCCATTGTTTGGCCTTTTGTTGGAGACAACATCAGAGAATACATGAAGAAGCTGCTCAGCAAGGCTGCTCGGATCATCTTCTAGAGTCTGCACAAATGTGCTCACAACAGATTGCTCTTGAGCAGTCGAGCTCAAGCCAAACCATGTCAAGAACCTGATCCTGAATGTTTTATCAATGTGGCCTTCACGCTCCAGCCACCTAACCACCTTCATGCATTTCTCAATAGTGTCATCAATCGGCGAACTGTCACACTCGTTGTTCTCGGATTCGTGACTGGTTGAATCTGCTTTCCTCTTCCTGGTCATGAGGAAATCAAACTCTGGATCATCACCACTTCCATCTGATTTCACCAAGCAATTGTTGTTCTTCTGTGTACCGTTAGACACTGTATCATCATCATCATCATTATAATTACCATTAGCGTTACCAACATCAGCCTCAGCGAGTGAATCTAATGGCACTCCATTGTCTTCACCTCCAGAAGAATCAGGTTGAGTGAACTCCTCATTCAAGTCAGGTACAGAAACTACATTTAGATCAAACCCAAGTGGTCTTCGAGGTGGCAGTTCCTCTGGTTCACTGCTTTTATCAGTATCTACATCGTAAAACGAGTCAAGCACGCCATCCTCCTGAGCTTCAGCCAATTCCACATACTTTCCAAGTTGCCCGATCTGGAATCCCGAGGAAATGCTGCTTTTCCCCTCTCGATTTGAAGCCTGATCATTTTCTACCACATCAATTCTCTTCTTTTTCCTACCATCCACCGACTTGTAACAGCTCTGCGGCAATATCTCGACGCTCTTGGTAACACATCTAGAGTTAGAATGACCTAAAACACCAGCTCCTGTGTAAGAAACAACACGGAACATGTACTCTTTGCAAGGCTTAAGGTCAGCTAACAATATTCTCCTCTCTGCTCTACTTAAATCAAGAAAGGCATCATCCTCAGGCGTCTCTCCTTTTTTGAAACACCATAACCTATAACCCTTCACACCACATTCTTCGGCACTAAGAAGCTCAATCAGACGAAGAGTCACTCGTGTAGACGCAACATCTTCAAAATAAAACCTGCATGCAGCAGGAATCGAATCTGCGACACACAATACATATATCATCATTCACACTTTTAAGCAAAACATAACTAGACCAAGATGTCCCCCTACACAAACCTCTGGCTATGTTGGCTGACCAATCCTCTGCCATGTTGATAGCAGAAGAGCAGAGCTCTTGCACCTCGCTTGCAACAGGAAGCCGACTAACAATGCCACGGTCAGTTCTTGCAGAAGGTCCATCAAGAGGACCAACTTCATCTTCCAACATAGACTTAGCAGCTTTAACAACCTCATGTAACTCAGAAAACCGACAAGTCCCATCAAGAAGTCTGTAACTCAACGCTATCCTGTAACACAGAACATCTCTCCGTCGTGCATCCTTTGCAGCCACGAGCTGCTTCTTCCAACATCTTCATAAAACAAAACACACATTGGGACTACATCAGAAACTCTTAACTATTTCTCCACAAAAGAAGAAAACTTACCCAAGAATCTCAGAAACTTTGCCGCAGGAGTAACAACAGAAACACCCATCAAGCTTCATCAGGTTCCCAATACTAGTAACCCCAACCTTGTCTTCACGAAACGCACACTCGACATGACACGACAAGCCACAGAACTCGACATCATTAGGTATCTCGGACTCACAAACCAACCAAAGGCTTGGATCTTTGTTCTCATCGAAAGAATGGCACACGCAACAAGAACACCTCTTGCAAAAGGAATCCTCTTTAGGCACGTTAGCTCTGCAAGAGGCGTTCTTGCATATCCATGAGTTCGTAATTCCGGCATCGTCTTCTTGATGCTGCTTCTTGTTAGCGTCGTGCTTCTTGCTTGACTTGTTGTGATTCTTGCGGGACTGCGAGATCTTCGATTTCGTATCCATTTTGCGAAATTGAAAGTGTTTTTTTTTTCTAGCTCTTTTCACATGATTGTTGATTAAGCGTAAGAATTTGAAGACATTTTCCGGCGATTAGGCGACGGCCTGAGAATGAGATTGCCACGGCGGCTCAATTAGGGGGAGGAAAGAGATGATGTTCCGGATTCTAGGGCAGACTTTGTACTTTTGACTTTTTAAGTATTTGTAATAATTATCATATTGGGCTTTCGGGCCTCTGTTCCACAATAATAATTTGTTGTCCGGATCACCTCAAAAACCTTGGCATCCTATATCACAATTAACTTCTTTTTTTTTTTTGGGTAAAAATATATGAAAAATCTAGGTCTATGGTCTTCAAGGACGAAGCTACACTATAGACTGGGGGATCTGTGCGGCCATAATAATTAAATATAGTTCGATTTTCGTAAGCAAACGTAGAAAATCTGTTGTTGGCTTGACGAGAACGCGCAGGCCCAAGATAATGTTGTTGGCTCTGTAGGATAAGAACGCGCAGTCTGTCCTGCCCAAGATGATGATCGTTGTTGTTGTTACTGAAATGTAGCCGCACCACGATGAGCTTCAGCAATTGTCGTTTAGAAGTTTGAAGTTGAGGCCGGAGACCTCCAATGAAGCGAGACATAAATTGTTATGCACTATCGTATATCACAGTTCTGGTCAATAAGAGTGAGAACTCTTCAGCATAATCATCCACACTGCGAGAAAGCAAAGATTCTGAAGTCGATCGTACGTTGTGCGCTCGTAATTGTGAGGCAGAAACGTAGCTTTCAAGTGTTTTTGAAGCTTTGGCCAAAATACGAGCAGTGGTTTCCCAATACGATGTCTGGTTGTTTTGGCTTGCTTCCACCAAGAATAAGTGTGACCATGAAATCTCATAGTCAAAAAAGGCACACGACGTTCTTGTGGAACCTGTTAGAATTCGAGAAGTTCATCCATTGTCGCGATCCAGTCAAGTAATGTTCACCGCGAGAACCACCATGGAATTCGTGTATACCCACTTTGAAAGCCGAATCCCATCGTTTGGTCATATTATTGCATCCGGTCATCATCATGAAAGAATCATGTATTTTTTCTTGAATACTTTCCTTCATTTAATTTGTTCTGTGTATAATACCAACTGATAGAGAGAGACGGAAGCTTAATAACCAACATATAGACAAGAACTCGAAGAGAACTTGCTCAAATGGACAAGACTTGTTGCAGTCGATACTCTCTACGGAAACAAGGGGTGTATTTGACGTCGTTGATACTCTCGACAAGATCAAAGACAAGGGCAGAGTGCTCCTTTAGTGCTATAAATGCTCTGTTTGCAAATCACTATTCAATAGTATAAAACCTGAAGTTTACAATGACAAAAGCTCTATATATAAACTAATTAACAAGATCCCATCCTATAAAGATTCATGGTTGTTTGATCCAAAAAGTGGTGTGTTTGTAGAATCATAACAATAAAAGATTTAAGAATTAGATTCTTAAATCCTCGAGGTTTAGGAGAAATCAAACAAAGAATCAAATGAAAAATAGAACATCCAAGAGACTTTATTAATGAAAAATTCATTACAAATGAGTGATTACAAATGTAAAGTGAATCTATAAAATCTCTAAGAAGCGTTCTTGTGTAAAAGAGGTGAAAAGATCCTCATTTCTAAAGAGGAGGTAGCTCCTTATTTATAGAAAGGAGAAGACTAGGGCTTACTAGCAATATGGACCTCTCATTGTCTAATGGATCTTGGGAAGGATGTGAATCCACCCCCAACAGTAACCCCCCCCCCCCCAAGTTCTTTGAGAGAGATGAAATCGATCTCTGCGAAGTTACGAATAGGGTTTATGAGACAATGAACTAGGCACATACACATACCGTAAGCGCATTGATATGAGCGAGCCGTTATGGTGAGGTTGTTATAGATGAAGTGTCGTAGACGGAATGTCCTAGGCAAGTCGCCATTGACATGCCTCTATTGATTCCGATAGACCTCTTACTCCGGGGATGGTTGCGTGAACGAGCTGTGAAGACAGTGTTCTGAACCACCGGAGTAAGTTGTCATGGATAAAGCGTCAATTGACTAACTGCCAAGAACAAATCGCCATAGACATCGTTATGAACGCACCGCCACCATAACGAACCGTCACGATCAAATTACCATAGGTAGACATGTCTTCGCGGTATTAATGAGACCCATGTGTATATGGAGCGATGAAGCTGGCTGGTTGAGATGTCTCGTTGATCCGCGCGTTGTCGTGACTGATGAGGTCGGTATGGCATGTGTTTGTTGAGATCTAAACCAGCTGCTGAGATGTCATCGTTGAGAATGAAGCTTGTTGAAATAGCTTTCTTGCCGTGGAAGCAAGATGTTGATGAATGTGGGATGACATTACACCGAGAACAATATGACGAGAAGAGGCGAAGTCGTTGGTGTGAAGAGAGGTCGTGTAGCACAATCTCTGTGCTCGCTCGGTATCCTCCCTTGAAGCTTGTTTGTATCCAGATTCACTGAGAATAAGATGCTTCAAGGATATGGTGTATCTCCAGTGAAGTCGTTTGAATCCATGGAGATTGTCGAAGGAAGTTCCTTGAGCACTAGCAACGATTTGCTGCAAGATCACGTAAGATGGATTTTGTCCATGTCCAACTCGTTACAGTATCCTGGTGTCTCCTCGGCGAAGATGCAAAATGAGTGACGAGATGAGATGAATGCCGAGAACAAAGTCACCAAAGTTGGTGCGGAGCCTTGAGAAGTTGGCGTCGAGCTTCCCTTGACGGATATTTTGAAGACGTCATGGCGGTGAAACGTAAGAAGCTGGTGCGTAGATTAGATCGTTATTACAAAGGTCACCACGTGATTGCTACTGTCCGAGTGGAATCAGAACAGCATCAGTAACAAGCTGGAGCGTGCCATTGCTAGGTGTTGCAACCTCCACTTCATGAAATGAATCTTGACGAAGATAAAACAGAGGCTGTTTCCGTTTGACGTCGGGCCTGTTTCCGTTTGACGTCGGGCCTCAAGTAGTGTTAACACAGGCATCAACACTCTGTCTTACAAAAACATGATGATGATCAGATCAAGATTAATCAAAAGAAAGAACCAAGCTTTTGCATAATTAAAAATCAAGCAATGGAACTTGACTTGTATCTACTTAATGCTCGTGAGTTGCATATGATAGTAGTAATCCATCATTTACCAAGCAATACGCACACATAGAAAACAATAAAGCAAGCAACGATAGTTATCTCATAAGGGTTGTAAACACTTATCTTTGATGATGAGTAGTCGTGATGAGAGATTTTTTCTTTTTCTTTAGGGGCAGATGATCTTATGATCTTGAAGCTTCTGATGATGTATAGAGATGCAGGTAAAGCATGTCTCATACTGTCGAGTCAGGACTAGAACCATATTTGCGATGTCAAGCTTAAGCTTCTTAATCTTGATGAAGCTTTAAGATATTGTCACTGATGGAGCACGAACTGCGGAGCCTTCTTGTCGGCAAAGTCAGATTTGATGAGTTCTTCATTCGTGAGACCCAGATTCCGAGATCAAGTCTATAGTTCTGCCAAAAACAAGTCTTCATCTTTGAAGAGATTGAGTCTTCAGCTTTCACGAGTCCATGGAGAGCTCGTGACGAGATGGTGGGATTGTGATAGGATAGCCTTCGTCGCCAATTAAAGTCTTGAGCTTTGTTGCGATCTTTACAAGTGAAAGGACGAGACGAGAAGCTTGTAACAAGATAGCTTTGTGAGATAATGTCTTGAGCTTTGTCGAGGACAAATCTGAAGACTCTCGTCAAAAGTTTCTTACTTTGGTGGTAAGAAAGCTTCTTTCTTTGTTAGCTCAACAACCAACCCAGAACCGCCTCTGGTTCTCTTTCCGTAGAACGACGACGTCACTGTTCCGATGCCAATGACACCATCGAGGATCAAAAGCAGGTTAATCTTCGGCTCATACCCTGAAAGATTCATCTCTCCTTCTTTCACATGCTGTTACAAAGGGGCAAGATGAACCAGCTCTCCGAGGTGGGAAGCTTGTCATGAGACGATTACCAGATCTGTCGTCTCTGGAAAATACTTTTGTCAAAGTAGCAAGCTTTATGAAGCTCATCTTCTTCCATCGTGGCCGGTGAGCTTGTTGCGATGAGTGAAAGAACGAGACGAGAAGTTGATGAGAATCGTGGGCTCCTTAGTGACATAAAAAACAAAGCATTCATGAGAAAGCTTTTGTTTTTGTTTTAATCCACCGACCATTGTCGTTTGCCTAGATCTTCTACTTGTCCCAACGAAGAAGAAAGAGTCTGATCTTGATTCTTGATTCTTCTCTTTTTTATTTGTTTTTTTTTTACATCTTGATTTTCTCGAGTTTGATAAACTTTGAAGATCTCCTTGGCCCCCTGGGCCAACTGTTTGATCCAAAAAAATGGTGTGTTTGTAGAATCATAAAAATAAAAAATTTAAGAGTTAGATTCTTAAATCCTTGAAGTTTAGGAGAAATCAAACAAATAATCAAATGAAAAATAAAACATCCAAGAAACTTTATTAATAAAAAATTCATTACAAATGAGTGACTACAAATGTAAAGTGAATCTATAAAATCTCTAAGAAGCGTTTTTGTGTAAAAGAGGTGAAAATATCCTCATTTCTAAAGAGGAGATAGCTCTTTATTTATAGAAAGGAAAAGACTAGAGCTTACTAGCAATATAGACCTCTCATTATCTAATGGACTTTGGGAAACTCTCATTGTCTAATGAGCCTTGGGAAAGATGTGAATCCACCTCCAACAATCTTTATAGAATCAAAAAGTAAAACAAAAGAAAGAAAACAAAGCTCTATAACTTGGCGGAGTCTTTATGACGAGCCAAGGCCCACATAACGTATGATCCGCTACATAGGTTCCTGCAGGGGAAGAATGATTCGCCCACAACTCTAGTGGAAAGTTGTCACCATATAAGGAGATATGTGCTTGACATTGAATACATTGACAAACGAAGATGGGTAGGCAACTGAACACGATAGGGATTAGGTTTGATGCATTTCAAAATCTCAACTGGTCCTATCTTCTTCGACTTCAGCTTATTGTACTCGCACAGAGGCAACGTCTCCCTTTGTAATAGTTTGTTACCACTCCATTGATGGGTAAACATAATGCTCAGGAATGGCAAAATACAATCTATACTAACATCAAAATATTTTTCAAATTAATATATTTTCTTTTACGACGGAATAATACTATAAACAATTAGAGAATAAGTCAAGAGAAAGTGACATATAAAGTATGCATTGAAGCAGGTTTAACAAAATATCAAATCGGAAGAATCTGACCTAAAAATTCTATCAAACTCAAATGATAAAATATTCAAATGGTTCCAGAGCTTGAGCTTTTACCTGGAAAACAAGAACTAAATCTGATACGAAGCAAAATATTTTAGGTATCCAAACTTTTTAAAATCATAATTATATTTTAAGTATAATAATTATTTTATAATATAATATTTAAAATAGTTAGATTATCTAAAATACTTAAAAATACTGAGAAAATTCTTAAAAAACCTAAAAGTATCTAAAAATAGCCAGTAGTAAATATTTGAAATACTAAAAAGACTCAAAATACTAAAATATTTTTTCTACTCAAATATTCAAACAAACCAATTTTCATGTAATTTTGTGTATTAAGGTATCCACTATTATAACATATATATATTTTGAGATTTGAAGATCTTAAAACATAATTGGATGTCAATAAAATAAAAATAATTTAAACAAGGAGCCAAACCCGTTGAGCTAAATCCGAACCAAATTTAATAAATATCTAAATAACACTTACATCTCTAGATCCTAAAACCCGAAATCTGAATAGCCATAAACTGATGTCCATCATGCATTAAATTAATATTGTTTATTTAAGCATAATAAAAGCATAGTCATCCATGTGAATAAAATCAGACCTATGAATTGAATTTGAAAATCTTAAAATATATTTTCATTTTCTACTAATATTTTTTCAATCTATAATAATTTTAAATGGTTAAAAATTTAATATAAATTCACATAAAATATTTTTTATTATAACTTCCCGTCCGTAGGGCGGGCCGCCCTAGTATGATATATAACTTAATGTGAATTTTTTACAATGTACTTATTTTTAGTTATTTTTATTAATGTTATATATATATATATATTGTAATGGTTATATATGATTTATTAGTTATAAAATATTTCAAAAGTTTTTCTAAAATAAATATTTATACATCTCTAATATAATAAAGAAGAGTTTTTTTCTTTCCACAAGGGTAAAAAGATGACATTTGCCATTCTATCATTTGTTGAAAATGTTTTAAGTTTAATTATAAAAATATTTATTTTATTTGAACTTTTCTTGATTTTTACAAATGATATGATTTTTACTAAACATTTTTAGTTAAATAAATTAAATAAAAAATAAATTTTTCACTTTCAACATATTCTTCAAGATAGATGAATTTTTTTTGATATTTCTAGATATTTAAATTACGTTTTATATTCTAACTTTATTTCATAGAGTTTTTAAGTCATATACATGGAAATGCAATCAATAACAACGATTCTATTATAAACGTATCTAACAAATGTTTAACGGAAAATTTAATAAATTTTATCACATATTGACTATAATTATTCAAGAACCAAAATTGTATTAATTATCAAAATGTAATGCAAACATCTTTAATACATGCAACCTTAAAAAAAATCAGTAAATATTTTTTTTTTAAACTATCAAGCATTATAAACTATTGTAGTTATGAATGATTATATTAAAACATTAAGTATACAATAATTTAATATATGATTGTTGACAAAAAAACATACATGTTATTTTCTTATAAAAAAGTTTTAAAATTTTAAACAAAACTAATAAATATAAAATTATATAAATTTGAATTATCATGTAAGATATTTTATATTTTTTTTCAGTAAATTTGGAGAAAAATATTATCCGCTTCAACATCAAAAACAAAATTTTATTTAAAAATACTATGATAGACATTGTCAAAAGTTAAAAAAAAAACATTACCTATACAACGACAGTGTTAAACACATCAGTTTGTCAAAACATAGTTCATCAAACAATAACCAAATTATCTCGTCTAGACATTTTATAGTTTTTGATCAAATATCATGTAAATTGATTTAAAATTTTAGCGTAATTGAAAAAATATATATTATCTATTTTCAATATTAGTGTGTTTACGCTCTAATAATTTAAACTTAAATTGATAATTTATATTTTTTTTAAATTTATATATAGGCATTAGATATATTCAAAAAGCAATATACTAAACTGAAATTTAAAATAAAAACAGGGCGTAGCTCGGGAAAATCACTAGAAAATTAATATATCTTAAATTTATAATTTATATTTTTTAAAATTGATATCTATAGACATTTTATATATTCAAAAAGTTTTATACTAAACTGAAATTAAAAAAAAAACAGGGCGTAGCCCGGGAAAATCACTAGTAAATTAATATATCAAGGTTTTTAATTAGTATATTTAAAATAATTAGACAAACGGTTCCGTGTAGTACCAAGTCTTAATATTATGTTTTCAAATCAAAATTTGTTACTGTATATTTTAAAATCATTTGTTACAGGAATTGAACATAATATATCTTTTCATAGTTTATAGTTTAATAATAGTAATGTGTAAGTGATATTTATCATAATATATGTATCCATCTTAATATTGTACTATAGTAATTTGCCCACTCTATAATAGTATATATATATATCCCATTAATCCTGGAGCATTAGAGTTTTTGAATGTAGCAATGTGTTATCACTATAATGATTTTCAGAATATTTAGAAAAATATGTTGGTCTATTTACATACAGCTTATACTTTTTTATTGAATAAACTATCAATTGATTAGTAGTGCATAAAATAATATTTTCACTATTTTCTTTAATAAAAGTTACGAAATTACCTAATATGATTAACATATATATGGAAATTAATGATTTTGAACAATAAAATTTTGATATTAGTTTTTTGTATCCTCCATCATTTTTTTTTAATTTATATTGTAATACAAGTTAAGATTTTTTTTGATGAAATTTCATATTTATTCATCCTTTTATGAAGTAACATTTACAAAGAATAGTATGGCTATAATTCTATGCTAGACTATGAAGATCCAAAAGAATGGGGGAAAAATAAAGCAATAAAGAACCATAACTCATATCAAAGCGATAAAGAGTGGCTAAACCATCTTTGGAGGAGCCCTGCATTTTTATGACTCCCTCCATACTTTAGAGAAGAGATGCGGTTTCTCATCGTCTTATCTATAGTCTTTTTCAGTGCATCAGTTGCCAGCCAGCCAGTGCGGTGTCTTCTAGCATTTCATTCCCGCCATAGATGGTAGACAACCATTTGAAATAGCAGTCGAATGAGGATTGCATCAAGATGGTTGAACGTGTGATCTTGCAAATGGGTCAGAGTCTCATTCCAATCCAGGTCCGCATGCACGCCTAGAAGATGATGAGATAGCTCGTGCCAAACCGTAAAAGAGTAAGGGCAAGCAAAGAACAAATGATCCCTTGTCTCATCCCTTTCTCCACACAGTTCACATTCCTGAACCATTCCCCATGACCTCATCCTATCGCCCGTCGCTAGCCTATTCTTGATTGCTAGCCATGTGATGAAAGCGTACCTAGGGACACCCTGTGCAAACCAGACAACTTTACTCCACCTCACTTGATCTTTCTTACTTCGTATTTGCTCCCATGTTTTGGAAGAGGAGAATTTTTCTTGGTAGTCATCCTCATCCATCCTCCAAAGGACCACATCTTTGCCGGCCTGGGGTGCAGGGACTGGCCGACCAACTATAATATCGTAAAGCTCATGAAAATGCCGACTTCTTTGACCACGTATCATCCATCCGTTCTCGGACACAGCATCAATCACTTTGGCTCGACGAGGAACACCAATATATGTCGTTCCAGTTGCTCCTGTGACATCAATTAAGCGCCCCATCTCCAGCCAATTATCAAACCAAAAAGAACTACTCTGCCCATCTTTTACTTCAATCTTGATAAAACCATAAGCAACTTCCCTTAACTGCAGTAGCTTCCTCCACATCCACGACCCTTTTTGAGTGTCTCGAACGTCCCAAAAAGAGCTATCTTTAAGCAAATAGCGTTTGACCCAACACACCCACAACGATGTATGTTGAGTAAAAAGGCGCCAGATGAGTTTTAGCGCGAAGACTGTAGAAGTATCCCTCAATCTCCTAACACCAAGTCCTCCTTCATTCTTCGGGTAGCAGAGATCGGCCCATCTCAACTTAGATTTATGAGTTTGCGTAGGAGATCCTGACCATAGAAACGCACAACACAAGCTCTTTATTGTTTCAAGGCATTTAACAGGAAGAATAAAGGTGGAACTCCAAAAGTTAACAGTGCTGGTGATTACTGAGTTGATTAGCTGGAGTCTTCCAGCAAAAGAAAGACTTCTGTTGGACCAGCTTAACATTCTACTGCGCACTTTGTCTATCAAGGGCTCATAGTCGAGAGGGGTGAGAGACTTGGTTGTAAGAGGCATGCCCAGGTAGCGAATTGGTAGTGTACCCGTATTAATTCCCACCAAGTTAGCAGCTTCAAGTAGAGGAGAAATGTTGGATCCGGATGCAAAGATAGTGGATTTGGTCGCGTTGATATGCAAGCCTGACATGGCTGCGAATTGCTTCATTACCTCCATAACCCCCGTGAGAGACTCCACAGTACCATCTGTGAAAACAACTATATCATCAGCGAAGCTCAAGTGCGTTAGCTTGACCTCCTGACACTGCGGGTGATAATGAAACCCTCCTTCTTCTGCTGACTTATTTAGAAGCTTGGATAATACATTGCTGAGGATGACGTACAGATAAGGGGAGAGCGAACATCCCTGCCGAATACCTCTAGCACTAGTAGTAAAGAATCCCTCAAGACTACCATTGACTGAGACAGAGAAAGCAGCAGTAGATATACATAGTCGAATCCAGTTTATGAATTGAGGAGGCAGTCCCATCGCTTTCAGCACAGAGGTAATGAAGGACCATTTAGCCGTATCAAACGCCTTGGAAATCTCAAACTTGATATCACTCCTCGAACTGTGGTTAGACTTGTGGTATCCGTTCACTACCTCCGATGCTAGTAGTACATTTTCAAGTAGAAGCCTCCCAGTAATGAAAGCACTTTGGTTAGGTTCAATAGCATCCGAAAATATAACTTGCAGCCTGTTTGCCAACACCTTGGATATGACCTTATATAATAGGTTGCAACAAGCTATATGGTGGAAGTCTTTCATCTTCTCAGCATTCTCCGTTTTCGGAATAAGAGAGAGGATTGTTGCATTAATACCTGAAGGGAGAAACCCGTAGAGGAAGAACGATTGGATGGATGTAATAAAATCCTGTCCAACAACTTTCCAGGCCGCAATGAAAAATTCTTTGGTGAACTCATCAGGACCCGACATCTTGTCATTAGGCAACGAGATGAGGGCTGCATAGATTTCCTGGGCAGTGACAGGGGAGACCAGTGAAGCTGACGCGGATGTGGGACAACGGTAAGAGAGGAGTTCCTGTAGGGTAGTAACCGAAACATCATCTGAGGAGTGGTCATGTGCTTGTAAGAATCTTTGGAAGTGGTCCACAACTTCTTTTTTAATATCTGTCGGGGTTGTTAACACATCTCCTTGTGCTGTAACCAGCCTCCGAATAGTGTTTCGAGCTGCACGAATTAGAACAGAGCGATGAAAGAACGTTGTGTTTTGATCTCCTGCTTGGAGCCACCTAATACACGAGTTCTGCCTATAAAATTTCTCCTCAATCCGAGCTAAAACATTCCATTTGGTTGATGCTTCTGTTTCCTCTGCAAGATTTTCAGGACTAGGGTCAACTAACACCTTGTTTTGACACTCGCATAATACCTCAAAAGCTTGTCTAGTTCTGTTTGGCAAATCCCCGTAGTGCCTACGATTCAACGCCCGCAAAACTGGTTTTAGGAGCTTCAACTTCGAGTGAAAAGTAGATAGCGCAGTGCGAGAGTGATACAACCGTGAAGAGGCACCCCAAGCTTCTTGAATGGAAGGCAAGAGCTCCTCATTTTCTGCCAGGAAATTGAAAAATCGAAATGGCTTTCTCACATCATCATGAATCCCCGACAACCTGATCAAGCACCGAGCATGATCTGATACTCCTCCGGCATCGAAGTAGGCATACGAATCAGGATATACACGTAACCAATCACCATTTACAAGCGCTCTGTCCAATTTCTTTCCTATGGGGTTTGCATCCCTTTTATTCCACCATGTAAAGAGCGCCCCCCCATACGACAAGTCCACGAGTGAACAGTCAGTCACTACCTCTTGGAAATTTCTCATACAATGCTGATCAGTTCTGTAGTCCATACTACGAGAATGCTCGTTGGATGATAAAGTGACATTATAATCCCCCGTCAGAATCCAAGGCATATTCAAATGAGCATAGACTGCTTGTGTTTCTCTGATTTCCCTCCATAAATGCATCCTCTCTGCCGAAGTATTAAAAGCATAGACTGCCGAACATATAAACTGCTCCCCCGTCTCAGGAATCTGGACTGCACAAGTTATCATCTGAGAACTTGTGTGTAGACGCGTGACTACCAGTCTATCCGACCAGCAAAACCATATCCGTCCTAGCTGATGGTGATCATAATTCGATATAGAGCTCCAAGACGGCATCGCGGCTACCATACACTTCATGTGGTTTACCTCTCGAACCCGGGTTTCTAAAAGACAGCCAAATAAAGGTTTTTCCGTTTGGATCCAACTTTTTAAGGCACGGTGCTTGCGTGACAAATTGAAGCCACACATGTTCCAGGAGAAAAAGGACGTCATAACTTCCTAACAGAAGTTTTTTTGGAGGTATGTGGCTTGTTCAGGTAACGCAAATCTTTAGTTCTAGCAATTTTCGGTCGCGAGGCTTTGTGATTCCCTGTAGAGGCCTTTTTAACTTGTGGAGGTTCACGAGCAATTGGCCGGGAAGAATCACATGTTATCTCCCCCTCCTCAACATCAATCTCCTCTTCATTAGCTACTTCCTCATCACCTTCTTCCCCAATCCCCATCAATGGACTAAACCGAGATGGAGAACCGACATCAACATCATCACTCCTAACATTCTTCTTCAGTTGAGTATCCTGGTGTGACTTATGATGTGTTGCATATTTACTTGGTTTTAGCTATAGATTCTAGTTCATATTGAGCATATATGATAGATTTAGGCATCCTTAGGTTGCATTTTGCATT
>JABAYD010010875.1:0-13600 GCA_014822095.1 Diplotaxis tenuifolia
TTTTCGCCCAATGGGCCTTTATCAGCCCGCGAAGATGAGAACCTTGGCTAATTGTCGTTTACTAGCCTAATCCTAGAGATTAGACGAGTTAAGCTCATCTTTCTTCCATTAGCGGGAATCCGCTTTGCTGGGCCAAAGCTCGGTGGACCGAGGTAATTATTTAGTGGGCCTTGTGGAGGGGAGTATTCCACCTCCTACATGACTCTCTCAGAGTTTTTGGTTCGCTGTGCTATGTTCACCGACGAGATCGAGACAAAGATAAGCTAGGTGAGAGAAGTAGAAGATGTGTGTTCGTGGGATATCCTTTCGGGAAGAAGGCATGCAAGGTGTATGATCTAGACATCAACGAGTTTCTCGTGTCTAGGGATGTAAGTTTCTATGAAGACGTGTTCCCTTTTGCAAAAGAAAGTGGAGAAGTGATACAGCAGACCGTGATCACTGAAACATCAGATGATGATTGGTTGATAGATGGCACCGTGGATGACAGGGGGAGTACATCAACATCAACGGTGAATGATGCACAGTGAACAAGTGATAGTGATGAAGTAAAATAAGATGATGGAAAAGTGGTCTCTGCTCCGAACGAAAAACAGAGAAGTGATAATAAGGAGGGAGAAGCTGCAGAAACAAAGATTATTACAAATGCAGTGAACGAATTGGGCAGAGAATGCAGAGAGAAGATACTTTCGGTCATGCTTCATGATTACGTAAGCTACAATGCTCAGTATCTGAAGAAACTCCATCACGCTCCACCTGCTCCAACAAACGAATCAGAGTCCTCACTAACGGCATGAGGTAACACACCCTATCCTCTTGAGCTATATATTTCTGATGAATCCTTCTCTCCAGATCATAAAGCTTCCTTAGCTGCGATAACAAGTGGACATGAGCCACAAAACATTAAAGAGGCTATGCAACTAGAGATATGGCGCAACTCCATGAAAAAAGAGATGGTTGCATTCGAAGAAAACAACACATTCAGCATAGTGAATTTGCCACCAGGAAAGAAGGTCATTGGTAATATGTGGATATATAAATATAAGCACACTACATACGGGACAATGGAGAGACCCAAGTCTCGTTTGGTCGCATTGGGAAACAAGCAAGTGAAAAGTAGAGATTTCAAAGAAACCTTTGCACCGGTTGCTAAGATGACTACAGTGAGAAGCTTGTTAGAGTGGTTGCATGGAAAGGTTGTATTGTATATCAGATGGATGTTCACAATGCCTTTTTACACGGAGAACTCAAGGAAGAAATGTATATGAAGCTTCCACAGGGGTTTCAAGCTTCTGATCCTAACAAGGTTTGTAGACTACACAAAGCAGTCTGTGGACTGAAACAGGCCCCTAGATGTTGGTTCGCTAAACTCACTGATGCTTTGAAGAATTATGGATTCCAACACTCATACGCTGATTACTCATTGTTCATGTACTCGAAGAATGGAGTTAAGCTCAGGGTACTTATCTATGTGGATGATCTACTTGTCTGTGGGAATGAGGTGAAGGTTGTTGAGAAGTTCAAAGAGTATTTGAGAAAATGCTTTCACAAGAAAGACTTGGGAAAGTTTAAATATTTCCTTGGAATAGAAGTGGGACGTGGTGAAGAGGGGTTTATGCTGACGCAAAGAAAATATGCATTGGATCTCATCTGGGGCACGGGATTGCTGGGATCAAAGCCTGTTGCGACTCCTATGGAGCAACATCATAAACTTGGCTTAGATACCAGTCCGTTTCTTAAAGATGCAGAGAGTTACAGAAGGCTTGTGGGTCGATTGATATATTTGTCGATCACTAGACCGGACATTTCCTATCCAGGACATATACTTTCACAGTTCATGAAGGCGCCAAGAGAGATGCAGTGGAGAGCAACATTGAGGGTAGTGAAATATCTGAAGGGATCGGCTGCTCAAGGCATTTTGGTTAGCTCACAGAGTGACATCAGTTTGTTAGTATATTGTGATGCCGACAGGTCGGCTTCTCCAGTGACTAGGAGATTGTTAAGTGCTTATGTCACTTTGGTTGGTGGCTCACCCGTATCTTAGAAAACAAAGAAAAACAAGGTAATATCTCATTCGTCTGCAGAAGCTGAGTATAGATCCATGGCTCAAGCAACTTAAGAGATAAAGTGGTTACGAAGGTTGTTGGTTGATTTGAGAGAAAAACAAGTGAAGTCGTCTAAACTGTTTTGTGATAGTAAGTCCACTATCTACATTGCAGCAAATCTGATGTCCATGAAAGAACTAAACATATAAAGCCAGATTGTCATCAAGTTAGAGATGCAATACAAGATGTTGTTCTTGAAACAGTTTATGTCAGAACGCACGAACAATTGGCTGATGTGCTGACCAAAGCACTTGAGCGAGTGCAGTTTGAGACTCTATTGTTCAAGTTCGGAGTGAAGAATTTTCACCTTTCTAACTTTAGGGGGAATATAGGAGAGGATAATGACTAGTATATGAGATATACTTATGTTAATTATATAGTCGCTGAGTTCGTGTAATATATAAACAGAACATAACATACGAATACTATACACTTTTCACAACATTCTTATCGTTGATTTCACAATAACATAACTAGATTTTGATTTACGCTTGAAAACGTGAGTTATTTTCAAAATTAGTAAATTTTAAAAGTAAATTTATGTATAAAATAGTATACAGATTTCAGCACAATTATCCAGAACATCGAATCGGACCATACCAAACTGAAAATATAAAACCAAAATTAAACTGATTTTTATAAAGAACAAGTATATCATATATCTTTGGAACCAAAAAAACTGGAATCAAACAGAGAACAAAATGGTTATTTTATTTTTAAAATATAAATTATATACATACAAATATTAATTATATTTAATTTCTAAATAATAAAATATCATAAAAACTATTTATAAACCAAATTACCTTAAAACTGAATTACCTAAAATATTTAAAAATTATCTAAATTATCCAAAATTTTTATTTGAATTATCCAATATTTAAAATGAAAACTCCCAAATCCGATATTTCATCAATAACTTGCAATTTGTTGATAGATAAACTAAGAATAAACAATGTTTTCATATTCTATCAGGAGCCGCGTTGAATATGAAAACTTGGTGGTCGTATATAATTCGGACTGACTTATGTTGTTCATGTTGCATCTATCAGATATTCTATCAACTGATGTGTTTCAATAAAAAATGGATTTAATAAAGATATATTAATTAAAAATTTAATAAAATCCAAAATCTACTTCTTAACGTGTGAACTGATACCGGTTGACCCAAAAAAACCAGAAAATCTAATTATAATTTTTAAATTGATTAAACTACCTATATACTTTACAATAGTACATAGAACTAAAAAAAATATTTGATTTGACATTTTAAATAAATGCATTGTATTTATGTTATGCATTTTAATTTATAGTTTTTTTAATTATTAATAACTACAATTTGAGCTTAGATAGTTTATTTATTTTGCTTATAAACATACAATGAGTTTCAGCCTATTAGTAAATTAAGTTTATGATTATTGGAATGAGTTTACTAAATGAATAGTTGACGCAATGAATTAAATTAGTTGATGTGTATAGTTTTAAAATTTGTCATAAATTAGAATTAGATTTTCATTTTGGTTTAAATCTAACTAGATTTTGACCCCCGCTTTCCAAGCGCGGAAATATTTTATGATTAAAAAATTATATAACTGATTTTCATCTTTATTTAAAGTATGTTTTGGTATAAAATCAGAAATCCAAAATTTTTTGTGATGATTGTTTTGCATAAAAAATATTTTCAGTTTTTTTTTTTAGATTTGGTTTTAGAATTAGATTTTTGCTTTTTAGTTTTTAAGTTTCTGTTTTGATTTTCAGCTTTTAGTTTTGGTTTTTAATTTTTAGATCTGGTGAGTTAGTTTGAACTGATATTACCAACAAAAAAAAAGCTCAAATAATCAAACATCTAATTTAAAAATGAAAAGATGACAATTTTTTTTAAAAAAAAATTGCAATAGTTTATTTTATCAATAAAAAAACCAAAAATATAACTCGAGTTTTCAGCTTTTGGTTTTTGGTTTTAGTTTTTAGATTTGGTTGGTTTTGCTTTAAATTTATTATTATTTTTTAAATCAGAAAATTATTTAAGGAAAATAAATAAAAAATTATTTAAAAGTTATCATTGAAATTTATCAGAGTGATTGTTATTTAAACTAAAAATACATTAATATATTTTAAAAGTACATGATTTAAATAAGTGAATAATAATGGACAATTATGTTTTGTTTAAATATTTTAACACCTTTGGACCAGAAAATAGTAATTGATTTTTTGATCCATTAAGATGGAAAGTTTATTCAATAATTTTTGTGGAGTTTCCCCTTAATACTAAATCCAAAAACCAAACCATATAATTTGTCCTAAAAACAGAAGTAAGACCAAGACCCTATCCCATAAATAACTGTGATTTTTAATTTAGTTTAGACATATTAATCTTGTTGGTTTAATTTAAGTAATCTGGTTCAATCAACTATATATCATGTATTATTTGTAACACTCTAAAAATGATCCAAATTTTGAATGACAACTTATATCGGTAGATAAAAAGAAGCACTCTATTTTAATAGAGTAGATTGTGAATTTATCATTTGGGAAATAAATACATTTAGAAGACAATGGCGATTTTTAAGCGATTTTTGAAGACTCACGAAGATCTGTAATCTGATATGATTTCTTTGCGATTGGGGCTTTTATTTTCTATTGGTGATCTTAGGGCTCAAGGTTTCGAAAGGTTTGATTTGGTTTCCTTGGGTTCTCCAGGAGATCCGGGGGTTTCGATTCTTGTGAGATTCGATGTGGTTTTAAAGGCTTATAAGATTTGGCTTGATTGGCGAAATGATCTAGTTTTTTGCTTCATCACAAGTCAAGACTTGGTTTCCAGAAATGGATTGGGAGGAGATCTACTATCATTATTGGGATTGCTCTGGCTCAGATCTCTTTGGGAAGAGATAAAGGAAGGAGGCTCTAGAGGGGAAAGGAAAGTTGCGATTTGGGTTTTTCAATTTCAAGTAGAGATTGATTCTTCTAGATTGATTGGGCATCTCTGGCTTCAAGATGAAGATCCAGTCGATGATACTCCTAGCCTTTATATCTCGGTTAAAGGAGCAGGATTTCTCTCATCATCATTACATCCTTCTCTGCGCTCTAAGCTTCTCGGTTCTTTAAGGTCTCTCTCTTCTTTCACAGCCATGTCTCAAGGACAATGGGTGACGAAGTCTGACGGGAAAAAGGGTGAAGGCTCAAAGCCTCTGTTACGGGTGAAGGTTCCTCGCTTCGACAACTCTGCGCGTATCGCAAGATACTCCAAGACGCTCATTGGTCGATGTATGAACCCTCAGAAGCAAGAGATGAAGACTCTTTTGTTCTTACTTCCACGGTTCTGGAACGTTGAAGGGAGGGTGACGGGTACGGACCTTGGAATGGGGCGTTTTCAGTTTGATTTCACTCAAGAGGAAGACATTAATGAAGTCCTGAGCAAAGAGCCTTTCCACTTCGATCTGTGGATGCTCTCTTTGGTTCGATGGAAGCCGGTTTTGGAGGTCAACTACCCCTCCAAAATCACATTTTGGGTGCGCGTCTTGGACATCCCTCTTCAACTTTGGGATGACCAGACATTCAGGAGCATCGGTGAGGTGCTAGGGAGGGTCATTGGAGAAGTAGATCTTGATGAAGGTCGAGTTAGAGTAGAGCTGGATGGTTTCCAACCTATGGTTTTCTCGCTGGCAGTCGACTTCGAGGAGGGAGTGCTCAATGCTCACGCATGATGCTACTCAGTGTCCAAGATTGGTGAAAGTGTCATCACTGCCGGAGGTGAACACAGAGTCTAAAATAACAAGTTACAGAGGAGCCGTAACGAATGGTGCTCACGGTTCCGGAGGTTTCCACGGCAATCACCGTCCTCATCAGAACAAAGGTGGCCCGAGGGATAAAGGGAAAGGTGTGGCATTTGAGAGGCAAGGGAACTACAGGCAGGACAGGGCTCCAAGAGAGTGGGGAGAAGGATCTTCCATGAATGGTAAACACTCTGATAAAGGGAACAGAAGGTCTAACGCTCATCCACGAGGCTCTCATCAGCAGGCTAGTCAGGCTGAAGGGCGTGAAACAAGGAAAAACCCCAAGATGAGGGCTGATGCGTTTAAAACTGGTGACAGCAGTGTGGGAAAAAGTGCGTCAAAGGCACATAAGTCCCTTATGTTTGATGAAACTCCTAGCGATGTAAACACTGATATATCTGTGGATGCTCCTACTCTGGAGAAATTTATCTCGGTTGCTGAGGGAACAAAGGAGGAAGGACAGAAAGATACAGAGGATAATGACGAGACACTTGGTATTGATGAACCTCTCGGCTCGGATTCAGAGTTCATGCTGGAGGAAGGTATCGATATGGAGGAATGGGAACATAGAGAGATTCCGCAGATCCCTGACTCTCTTGAGACAAAAGAGGAAGGTCAGGTTCTACCTGAAACGGAGGAAGAGACAATGGTGAATCCAGCAGAGGATGATGTGGGTAAATACAAAGACTTGGTGACCACCGAGGGCAACGCTAAAAAGCGGGCTGCTCAGCTCTTATTATCTCCTCGGAAGCAGCTTCTGGCTCGAGCTTTCTATAAGGCAGGGGGAAAGGCCTCTAAGAAGGTAGCTAAGCCAAGATTCCAACTGTAGTAAGGCTTCTACGGTTTGCTAGTTTTAATTTTCAAATTTTATTAATAATGGTTTCTCTTGTGAAATCCTTAGACCATAATTGTGGGTCTTGTTGGTTTTTGTTTCATGGTTCTATTTTCTTGGGTTTGTCCAGGAGTTCTTTTTCTTTCTTGTTTCGTAATTGGCCTGAGACTAGGCAGATGGCTTATAATAATACTTGTTTCCAATGGTTTCTATCGGTTTCTTGGGGTTCCTTGTGTTTTGTCTCTGATCATATTTATGTTTGTTTCCCGCCTTTGCAATGTTTAGAGAGATTTCAGGTTCTTCCAAGGTTTTTGTATGCGGACAAAGAAGGGGAGTGGTCTTTTTTTTGGGTTGTTTGGTTAAAATACAGAAAAGGTCATGGTGAATCCTTGGTTATCAGGGAGGTTATGTGGTCTGCATTTATGGGTTGGTTGGTTATGGTGATTCGGGTAATATCGTACCAGGGGTTTAGTGAGGATCGCACGGCGGTTGGTCCCTGTTTGTGCCATGTTAAGACTGTAGCTGATGTTTTTGATCTTAGAGTAAAAAAGGTAACAGGGGGAAAAGAAGGGTTGAACAAGGCATTTGATTTGTGTTTTTCTGAACTTTTTGTTTGGTTCTCATTGGAGCTTGTTTCTATCCCTCGCACTTCGAGTTTCTATATGAGAAATGCGTGTGATCTTGAGCACATCAGGCATATCTTTTTCTGTCTCACTTTTAATAATGTTCACCTCCTTGTTATGCAAACAACGGACTTGGATTTGATAAAGTTCCGACAATGCGTTAATGGTACAAATACAATAACCCGAGGCAAGCATAAATATATGGGAGAAGCTGGATGTTATGTCCTTTGTTTGGCATGGGTACGGCCATTATTTTGCCCGTTTTGTTTGCTTGGACTTCGCTTTGGGCTTTCTAGAGATCAGGTTTCGATGAGGACAAATGTGTTCGGATTCAGAGGTTTGGGCCTTCCTTCTGTAGATGGGGTAGATGGCTCCTTATTGGTCCTTGCGTTTCGGAAGAGTACCCCAGAGAGCATTGGATTATGGCTTCCCCCTTTTTGTACTATTGGATCTTAGTCTATCTTTGATGCTACTTTCATACTGCAATGTATGTGCCTCGTCAGTTGGGCCACAATGGGAGAGTTATAATTTCAGTCATTGGTATATATGGATCCAGACGATTTTATTATTGAACATGATTGGCCAAATAAGTTGGAATTGTCTAGCCTTCTCAATGGTTTGCAGAGAAATTGAGAATCGGTTTCCAATCTCTCTTTACCTTGGACTCTACTGAGTCATTCTGTCAAATTTCCTTTAATGAGTATTTTAAGCTGGAATTGTAGAGGTGCTGGTGGCTCGGACACAATACAACGTATTCGAGATTTTCGTCGTCAGTCATTTCCTGACTTTTTATTTCTTATGGAAACTAAGCAAAAGTTTGCTTACATGAATACTTTAAAATCTAGTTTGGGGTATGACCATTTACATACGGTCGAACCCATTGGACGGAGTGGTGGCTTAGCTTTGATGTGGAAAAGCTGCTGCACGATAGAACTTCTTTACAGTGATAATAGAATTATTGACCTTAAAGTGACAATGGGGTCCCTTGTTTTTTTTTCTTTCATGTATTTATTATGGGGATCCAATAAGAGGAAGAAGACAATTTGTTTGGGATATATTAATTGACATCGGTATTGCTAGAGATGAAGCATGGGCTTTGGTTGGGGACTTTAATGAATTGATGAATAATGAGGAAAAGCTAGGAGGACCTGCTAGAGAGGAATACACATTTTTTGACTTCCGAAATATGGCCGAGGCTTGTAAAATTAGGGAGATGAAAACCACGGGAAATAAGTTATCTTGGGCGGGCATGAGAGACCACCACTGGGTACAATGTCAATTAGACAGAAGCTTTGGTAATGCTGAATGGTATGTCGTCTTCTTACCATCGACCTTTACGTATTGAATTTGTCCTGGAACCGGAGAATTTACATAGAGGAAGATTTTATTTCGATAAACGTATGTATGGTAAAAGAGGGGTTGAGGATGCCATTGTTCGTGGGTGGAACGTGGAAAACACTAATTCAAATGTTAGTATTCTTGATCGTATTGCTCGATGTCAAGCCGAACTGGCCAAACTTAAAAGGACTAATGACTGGAATTCTAAATCCAGAATTGACAGACTCCAGGTGGATTTGGATAGAGAAAGTTCAAAACAATTTCCTATTTTTGGTCTGGTGAGGAGGATAAGACAAGATCTGGCTACGGCCTTTAGGGAGGAAGAAATTTTCTGGAGGCAAAAAAGCAGAGAGGAATGGCTACGGGAAGGTGACAGAAACACTACATACTTTCACAACGTGGTTAAAGGGAAAAGAATGAGAAACAAAATTCTATTTACTAGCTCGAATCCAAGCGACCTGGAAACTTTGTTCGAAGGATTTGATAGCAGGGTTACTCCACAGATGAACGCAGCCTTAACCAGAGAGGTTACTCCGGATGAAATTAGGAAAGCTGCCTTTGGGATTAAAGGTAGTAGTGCTCCCGGGGAAGATGGTCTTACTGGTTTTTTCTACCAAAAGTATTGGCATATTGTGGGTCCTAAAATTACTGAAGAGGTTCAGGGGTTTTTCCATAGCTCCATCCTTCCTGCTGGATGGAATCATACACAATTATTCTTATTACCAAAAATCATTCATCCTACGGAAATGAAGGATATGCGTCCTATTAGTCTTTGTAGTGTTCAATACAAAATCATCTCACGCATTTTATGTGAGCGTCTCAAAATGGTACTACCGAATATCATATCGGAAACCCAAGGGGCTTTTGTTGGAGACAGACTAATCACAGACAATGTCATTATTGCGCATGAATTGGTACATGGACTGAGAACTAATGATAAAATTGGTAAGGAAAGTATGGCCATTAATATGTCAAAAGCCTTTGATCGGGTGGAATGGAACTTTCTCGAAGTTTTACTGGAAAGATTGGGATTTGATCGTAAATGGATCGTTTGGATAATGTCATGTGTTACTACGGTTACTTTTTCAGTGTTGCTTAATGGACGTTCACATGGTTTTATTAAACCAGAAAGAGGCATACGTCAGGGAGACCCGTTATCCCCCTTTCTTTTTATTTTATGTGCCGAAGCTCTAGTTCATGTCCTCAACAGAGCTGAATCCCAAGGAAAGTTACATGGCATAAAATTAGCGGCTGGCAGCCCCTCCGTCCACCACCTGCTCTTTGCGGATGATAGCCTGTTACTTTGTGAAGCCTCTACTTCGGATAGTGAAGAAATTTTAAGAGGTTTGAAACTTTATGAGGATGCATCTGGCCAGATGATCAACCCTTCGAAATCCTCCATTATTTTTGGAAAAAAATATTGGCGATGAGACCAAACAGGCAATCAAAAGGATCCTGGGTATAGATAAGGAAGGTGGAGAAGGCTCTTACCTTGGCCTTCCTGAATGTTTCCAAGGCTCGAAAAAAGATCTTCAAAATTTTATTAAGGAAAAACTAGAAGCCAGGTTACAAGGATGGTACTCTAAAACGTTATCGATGGGTGCCAAGGAAGTCCTTATCAAATCGGTCGCCCTAGCCTTGCCAATATATGCAATGTCAGTTTTTAAGCTACCAAAAGGTTTGTGTGAAAAAATTACAAGTGCGATCATAGAATTTTGGTGGAGCAGTGGAGATAAAAAACGGAAGATCTCATGGGTTTCTTGGGAAAAGTTATGTAAACCCAAAGAACAAGGTGGTCTTGGGTTTTCATGATATTGGGCGTTTTAATCAGGCCTTGTTAGGGAAACAAGCGTGGCGAATTTGGAATAACCCCAACTCCTTGGTGGCTAATATCCTTAAAGGTAAATATTTTAAAAATGAGAATTTTCTTGATTGCAGAATGGGGACACGTCCATCGTATGCTTGGCGGAGTATCATGCACGGAAGAGAATTGTTAAAAACGGGACTGTACCGCCATATTGGCAATGGGGTCGACTCTAATGTTTGGGCGGAAAACTGGATCATTGACACTGTTCCTAGGCCTCCAATGTACCGTGAAAATAGCTCCATTAATTTAGCTCTTAAAGTTTCAGACTTGTTCATTCAGGGGTCGCACCAATGGGATGTTGCTTTGGTACATCGTACTTTTACACCACAGGATGCTCAAAGAATTTTGCTTTTGAAACCATCAGGAGTTCTTGCAGACTCATTCAAATGGGGTTTCACGCCAAATGGACAATATTCGACACGTAGTGGGTATAAATTGTTAGAGGCTTTGGTAGGTTTTGATCACCCACAAGGACATTCTCTCCCTCCTATTGAAAAACAATTGTGGAAAGACCTATGGAAGATCAAAGCTCCACCAAAAATTAAACATTTTATGTGGCGTGCCTTATCTGGTGCTTTAGCAGTTAAACAAAGGTTAAATACTCGAGGGATTCCAGTTGATCCTACTTGCTCAGTTTGTGGTACTGATGTTGTTTGCCATGTCCTTTTTACTTGTCCTAAAGCACATGCCATGTGGGAGCTCTCTCATTTTCCAGTACCTTCTGAAGGTTTCTCTCCAAATTCCATTTTTTTCAATTTTGGTCACCTGATCAAGGTTGCTAGAACCCAAACTACGGATATACATATAAGACAGGTATTTCCATGGGTACTATGGGAAATTTGGAAGGCTCGGAATGCCTTTGTGTTTGAAAATAAGAGTTTGGAACCCTCGTTTAGTACTAAGAGAGCCTATGCAGAGGAATCCATATGGATAGACTCTTTCACAGGGACAAGTGCTATTGATACCGAGAATGGGGCGAATACGGTGTCTTGGAATAAACCAGACAATGGATTGGATCCTCATGGGTAAATTCCAATCAAATAAGCGGGGTTTCTTGGATTCTACGAGATCAAATGGGGAATACAATAATGCATAGTCAGCCGGGCTTATTCCTTTATGCGCACTAAAACAGAGGCTGACCTATGAGCTCTCTTTTGGGCGGTGGAATGTATGCACAACTTACACTTCTCGAATATCATTTTCGAGACCTCCTCTGAAAGCCTCTGCGATGTTTTTCTAAACCCCGATGATCATCAAAGTCTCAACCATACTCGCCATGCCATCTCCTTCCTCCTCGCCAGAATAGATTCATGGAGTTTGAATCCTACATAGCCCGAAGTGCTCCGGTATGGTTACACCGTCTACTTACACTAGAGGCTCAGCTATAAGAAGTTTTGGTGAGGTTCTTTTCCACTTTTATATGGTGTCTACTGACATCTCATTGTACATTTGTTTCATTATTTCTTTCTAGTTGTATCAGCGACTCTTTTCTTCCAAGTGTTATAAAAAAAAAGATTGTGAATTTAATGATATTTATATCACATGCACATCAATAATTGTGATCCATGAGATTAAGGATTCTCATTAATTTTAATGTAACATAAAACGATAAATCAATATAGTTAGACCAAACCTAATCTATACTATTAAAATAGAAATCACATCCTCATTTCATATATGATTTTCTTAAGTTAGACTTTAGAAATTTATAAATGCGTTTCTTTAATATAATAATATAAAATCTATGCAATTACTTTAATTATAATATCTTTTAATATATTCTCGTTTGATATATATATATATATATATATATATATATATAAATCCTAAACAAATATTTTGTAAAGATATTACAAGATCTCAATTTTTAAAAATGTATGTAAATTTGTAATTAATAATAAAACAAAATTACAAATATATTCTTATTTATTTTCTAAACATAATCTTTCATATTAAAATAATTAGTGCACTGAAATAAATATGATCAATTATATATTTTTTTTGTCATCAAGATACAGACTCAGTTAAGACTATGTGAACCAAATTGGTAATTCTACATCCATGTGGACGACGAAGACTTTTTGATTCCGAGCACTGCGTGCTAAACTATATGCCCTTGTGTTGTTCGTTCGATGTACATAGATGATTGCCGAGTGGTTGAAGCTTTCCTTCAACAAGCGTATATCCTCCAAAAATGTTGCAAATGCCGGCCATTCGTCTGGTTCCGAAACCATTTTTACCAGTTGAGAACAATCCGTCGCAAATGTCACATGGACCTATCGTAAGTTTCGCATTATAAATTATATTAAATTGATATATTTATATATTTTATCTTTTTTATAATATTAATATTTATGTTAAAAGAATATAATATATTAGCAAAATGGGTTAATATACTAAACTATATAATACACATATATAAATTAACATAAGTTAAATTTTTATATATATAAATGTATTATCTAAAATGAATAAACATAAAAAAAATTCAGAACTTTGAAGCGTAGATAAGAATTTAATATAAATTAAACAAATATTAGTTTTAAATATGTTGTGTCATGCATATATTGATTCATTTCATAATCAAATGAAAATCTAGTTAGTTAAATTTATAGTAAGAAGCCTCAAATACATGTGATGATTTAAGACAATTGATTAATTATGACATGTAAACTATATATATCATTATTGTATTTGAAATCTTTATACAAACATTTAAAGATATTATTAAATTAAAAATATATACATATGATGATGTAAGATAAATATATAAATGAAATCAAACATCCGCGCGGTTAAACATCTGCGGATATATATACATGAAATTAAAAATCTTTATACAAACATTTTAGAATTATTTTTTTAATAGTATAGATCCCTTAAGGTGAGAAGATGGAAATTTATGTTTTGTATCGGCTGCAAAATTGACCTTTTCATCCGTAATTACATGGAAGATGGTGCATCGGATGGATGTTCACATCCCAAACCATGTTTTGATGAAGGGACTTGAGCATGAATAATGTCATTGATGTTGTAAATGTGTGTTTTATTAATATCGAATATGA
>JABAYD010010876.1:0-11868 GCA_014822095.1 Diplotaxis tenuifolia
TCATGCGTAGAAGTCTCGTGGTTTGGAAGATATGAGTCAAACAATGAACATATATCTTTACTGCTTCTCATGATCAAGCGATACATGTCTGTTTTTCCCGGTGTGCTACCCCACACCACATCACCACTGCTCTATGACCGAGACGGCCACAGCTAGTACAGGTGACGTTTGCGTCAGGATTAACGTATCGGGGGCGAGAACCATTGTTGTTTGAGTTCTGTTGCCGGGAGTTGTCGTAGGTCGAGTTTGTTTGTCGAGAGTTCGATGAGGTATTTGCGTTTGTCGATGCTTGAGCTGCAAAGCTTAGCGCAGATGGTGGTTCTTTTTGAGAATTCGCTTGTACGGTCTCGTTTTGCACTATGGTTTGATAAACAGTATCAAGATCTGGGATAGGGATTTGAGCACAAATTTGTGATCGTACTGCACCATGTGTTGCATCATCGAGACCAAACAAGAAGTCGTGAACGCGTACGATGTCTCTTTCTTTTTCTTGTGCCTCTGATATGTTGCAGTCGCACTTGCCACACTTACATGTAGTGATTGTGAAACATTCAGCCATAGCATCCCAAATTTTGGTTAACCGGCCGAAGTAATCTTCCACGGTTGATCCTGATTGTCGACATGTTGCGAGAGAGGCGCGAAGCTGTTGGTATCTAGCTCTGCTCTTGAGAGCAAAACGTCGCTTTATGTGTTCCCATAGATCCTTAGCATGTTCCTTATGAGAGATATTGGAACGTAGCTTCGGTTCAATGGTATTCTTAATCCATGTCACAAGAAGATGATTCTTAGCCATCCAATCTTCATAGTCGGTAGAGTCGGTATTTGGTTTCGGTATTTTTCCATCGATGAAGGCAAATTTCTTTCGTGCGCTTAAAGCAACCCGAAAGTTTTGTGCCCATTCATCATAGTTTCGTGGCTCTGATACCATGAGAAGTTATGTAATCGAATAAGTTTCTGTGTTATTGATTCATGACCTCAAGGTCTCTTTATATACAACTCTAAGTTTCATAGTCCTATCTAATAAAGGAGAATACATAAATGGAAATAATCCTATTCTTAATCCTATGTCGAATGGGAATATGGTAATATTCCAATATGAAGAGATCAGAGTTTGAGTACTTACTCTTGCTAAAGTTAATGTTCATCAATATAACGGCTAACAATGTTGATCTGGGAACTTATTGTGGGAAGTACTTCCGTGTTTCATGTCTCAGCATTGTTGATCTAGGTGATTCTGATATCATAAAGTCGCTCCCTGGACACCAGTGATTGTTGATTTGTTACGAGTTTGCCATGTTTTGTCTGCTTTATGGAATGTGTTCTTGAAAGACATCATGTTTGGTTCCTAAACTCCTTATGCTCAATTACACTTTCGTCTTGGATCCATTTTGCACGAATGAAAGATGTATTGTAGGTTAATTTTTATCTGAACGCTTGTATTAAATCATAGTGTTCAACCCAAGTTTTCTTGAAATTTTTGTTTAACTATACTGGCATTGCTGGCTCGTCTCATGATCGGAATCAACACCAAGAAAAACTTTAAATTAATATGATAGTTCTATTAATAGCATAAAATAGAATGTTGGAACCATCATGAGCTGCTGTAAAAAGGAATCTCAGAATGTTGGAATCATCATGAGTAGCTGTAAAAAGGAATCTCCTTTGTTTCTACTTGGTATGTAACTGGAGCTGGACTAAATTACTCACTGCGATAGTGTTCATTAGTTTCTTCACTTTTAAGGATAGATTTCTTTAACGTCTAGTTAATTATGTTATTACAACGATGAGAAATATTACATAAACGATTTTATAGCCGTCGATTTTATCACCAACGATGAAAATACATGTCATTGCACCACTCCGAGCCGTGCTATGAGATCCATGTCCGATGATACCTCTGCACCATTATGAAGATCTCTTGTAATCATTTTCTTTATAATTGGCATAATTTGCATTTAGTCTTTTTTTTTACAACAATATCGAAACTAAAAATGAACCAACTTTTAGTCAAACCACTGGACTAAAAGAGCTTCCACAATTACTAATACATTCACGTATTTATTATTATTTTTGTTTTTATTAACTTTATATTGTATTCACACTCTAATATTTAAAAGAGTATTTTTTTTCAAATAACATTTTTTTTGTTTTTATCACCAAAAGTGTCTTCAAAGAGAAAATGATAAAAAGATGTTTCATTAATAGGTAGAAGACTCATATATCCATTATTTTATGATATATAAATAATTACTAAAAAATATTTTTTTCTAGTTTTAAATTATATATTTTTAAATTCAAACTTCTTATAATTACTTTTGAACTTTTTTTGAAGCTGGTTTTTCAAAATTTCTTATTGAAATTTGAAAATGTTTTTTGAAAAAAATTTTAAACTTATGTAAAAAAATTGAATATTTATTTTTATTTTTAAAATTTAAATGCCAAAAAAAAATTTAAATTTAAACTCTAAGTCTAAATTAGTTAACCTTAACGTTGTAAGTGTATATTTATCCCTTAATAAAACTTATTTTGGTCATTTTCTTCTTAAATGCTATTTTTCTAAAAAACCTAAAATGGACTATTATAGGAAATTTCTATATTTAAAATGTTAAAGTTAGTAATTATATGTATATTATAAATGGAAAACTTCATTTTTGACAAAAATATATTAAAAAGGAGTCATATTGATTTTATATATTAAAATGTTTAGTAAATTTTTTTTTAGTTCGTATAAAAAAATTAGACAAAATTAATAAATTATTTAACTTTAATATGTTTTTATGTCAGATTTATGTTATTCATTTACAAAACTATATATATTCTTTGGTTTTAGTTATCGTATATAATATAAATGGATTATTTATTTTGTACCTGAATATTTTAAAATTTACAAATTTGGAATGATATTTAGGAGTTAATCTTTTTTTTTTTGACATGAGGAGTTAATCATGTATAGGATCAACGTGATCTGTATATTTGAAAAATAATAATGCCAAGCTGGACTATAATAACCATGGTTTAGATTTATATGGCAACATAGTTTTAATTATAGGGAAATATATGGGTAGATCTTTTTCAAAAAAGAAAGAAATATATGGCAAGTACTAATACGTTTTTGATTTATATGGCAATTTAGTTTTAATTAAAGCAAAATATACGTGAGAAAATCACATTTTGGATTTGTATGGCAAGATAATAGATATTATTTGTGTATCTGTTATGTTTAATAAATAATCTTTAAATAAAAGGAATGCATTAGATGGTAATTATTGTGAAAAAGTCATGGCTAAGTAAAAATGTACTTCAGTTTTAGTAGAGTAGATATTCCTTCTACCACAAAGACACATATGTCTTAGTTGATGTCTATGTACATGGATCTGCAACGTGTGTGGTATGTGGGCTTTCAGACGCAAGGCAACGTTATCCAAACACACCTTCTTTAGGCATTACAATATAGTAAAGTTTTGATTAGTAGAAATAAAGAACAAGTGTTATATTCCCGAATGACAACTTTCTATGTTTTTCTCAGTTTTAATAGAGTAGATATTCCCTCTACCACAAACACACATGTGTCTTAGTTGATGTCTATATACATGGATCTACAACGTGTGTAGTATGTGGGCTTTCAGACGCAAGGCAACGTTATCCAAACACACCTTCTTTAGGTATTACAATATAGTAAAGTTTTGATTAGTAGAAATAAAGAAGAAGTGTTATGTTCCCGAATGACAACTATTTATGTTTTTCTTCTATTTTATTAACATTCGACCACGCCTTTTTTGTCTACCAAAAAACGATGAAGAATAAAGTGACAAAGAAGAGATGAGGGAGAGAAAGATCATCGGAAGAGAAAATCGTGGGAGAAAATATATTTTGAGAGATTTAAGTTAGATTCGGTATAGAATTAGGAAATATATTTATCGAATATGAAAGTTTCCATATTTTTTTTGATTTAGCTATAATATGCATTCTACATAAAGCAGAGCAGTGAAGGAAGGATGATAGATTTAAAAGACATCTATATTATTAAAACACAACGCCCTTTTTTGAGGCGCTCTTTTGTTTCAACAATATTTACGATATACTGCCACTAGAACATTTTAAGTGTATGGTTTTCATTTAATTCGTTATTTTCACTAAATAATAAATTCTTATTCTTGCAACAATATTGTTCTTATCTATCATTAACAACTGTGTGCTGCTTTCGTAACGTATGGCGATTTTGAAAGCGATTTTCGATTGAGATGAGATTCAACTAGATCCGTCGAATCTTGACTATTCGGGCAAAAGGGGTGGGTCGGGAATCGATTTCCCGATGTTCTATGCAAGTTCTTCGAGGTATATGGGGGGGGGGGATTGTTGTGTCGGTGGTATGTCCTTCGGATCGGAGGGTATGAACGAAACTGGGTTTCCATTAAGAAGATGGGTTAAGACGGGGAGCGACAACAGAGGGGTATTTCAAGTGGATCTGTTCAATGATTCGGGTTTCATGGAGGTTTTACTCAAAGAGGGTTGTTAATAGAGTTTTTTGGAGAGAAGGGTTTTGTAGATATGGATACGGAAGGTGGGAGTTGTATTGGGCTACGCTTGGTATGATCTGTTGTGTTGGAGGTGTTGATGAGTTGGGAATGTTGATGGTCAATCAACGGATAGGGGAAGACATGTTTCTTAAGAGGTTTCTTTTAGAACATCCCCATGTTTGGAGAGGAATGGCTTTTTGCTTCACTGGTTCTGGTATGTCTTTCATCAAAAGGGAATAATGGAAAAGATTCTAATGAGATTGATAGGTTTCTATTTCTATTGTTTTGAGGAAGATAGTAATCGATATGTGGTTTTTTATCATTATTGCTTAATCCTTGTGATTTATGCCATTAATATGAAATTGATATTAGGGGTTTCCAAAATGGATTTGATTGACAATGTAGAAGATTTTCTCTCTATGATTGATATGAATCTTGGATTGATTGGGTTAGCTAAGGAAATGATTTATCCTATGAATTATATTTGTGTTTAGGGCTTCTCAACTCTCGGTATATATAGAAGAGCTATTGTACTTGGAAATGGCATCACATCTTATTTTTCTCTCTAGCTTGCGGATATTTTTCTTACCTCCTCTCCTCATTGAGTTTTCTTTGGTTTTTCTCATCATGTCTCAAGGTCAATGGATATCAAAGTCAGGTGGGAAGAAAAGCGAGGTAACAAGGCCGGTGTTAAGAGTTACGGTTCCAAGGTTCGACAACTCGGCGCGTATTGCAAGATACTCAAAGACACTTATTGGACGATGCATGAACCCTCAAAAGCAGGATATGAAGATCCTATTGTTTGTGCTTCCCCGGATCTGGAATGTTGAAGGAAGAGTCGAGGGTCATGATCTTGGGTTGGGCGGGTTCCAGTTTGACTTCACGATGGAGGAAGACATCACAGAGGTATTGAAGATGGAACCTTTCCACTTTGATTACTGGATGGTTTCCTTGGTGCGTTGGAAACCAGTTTTGGAGCCAAACTACCCGTCCAAGCAGACGTTTTGGGTACATGTAATGGATATCCCACTCCAGTTTTGGGATATTCAAACTTTCCAAAGTATTGGTGAGATGTTGGGGCAAATTCAAAGGCCAGTGGATGTAGCGGAGGAACGTGTGAAGGTTGAGCTAGATGGTTTCAAGCCTCTGGTTTTTCCGATGGCAGTGGAGTTTGAAGAAGGTGTGGAGATCATGGTTGCTTTGCGCTATGAAAAACTCTTTGGTTACTGCAGAGTATGCTCTAGGTTAACACATGATCAGTCAAAATGTCCAGAAGTGATGACAGAATTGAAGCAAAACACTGAGGAGGAGGCTTTCTTGGGTGATGGGGCTCACGTCAGAAGTTATAAGGTTGCTGTGGACCATGTTAATCAAATCAATGGTGAGCGTGGAGATGGTCTTCAGAACCGGGCTCACATGGGTAGAGGAGGTCAAAGAGACAAGGGTAAAGGCATCGCTGTTGACAAACAAGGTCCATATCATCAAGATAGATCCTACCACCCGTATAAGGGGAAGACTCCAAGAAACTTTGGAGACGGATTCATTGGCAGATACGTGGGTCATGGGGCTAGGAAGTATCCCTCCTATTCTAGAGGGGCTCTTCAATCCAATGCGGGGCCACAGAATAACCCCAATAACTCTCAAAAAATGTTGGGAGATGCTCCCAAAGGTGGTATGAATCTGTCTCCGGCTGGCTGTATGCACCCAGGAAGTGAGCTAGGAGAAGACTCTACTTCAAAGGCACGCAAATCTTTGCATTTCGAGGGTATGGATGGTGAACAAGCTTTAGAGGCGCACAAGGAAGACTCGACTGTGCTAGGGAATATTATTTTGGCTAATTTTCAAGGTATTGATAGACAAAGAGCTAAGAGTGATGAGGATAAAAATCTGGAGGAGCAAGACGAGAGCTCTCATCCTCTTGATGATGCGAATCTGATGATTGATGGGGTCCTGCTTACCGATGCCGAGCTTATGATGGAAGATGGTGATGATCTTGAGGATTGGGAACAAGGAGAAATTCCAGATTGTCCTGAGGATATGGAAGAGGAGGTCTTGGCTATGGAGGATCACAAAGCTGAGAGGAGGAGGATGTTGAGAAGCAAACTGTGGAGGAGATTGATGAGGGGGCTTTGAAGAAGAAAGAAGGCAAGGAAGGTGGCTTGAATAAGGGACATCAGCAGAAAAAGAAGCATGTGCAGACAATTCTATCCCCTCGGAAGCAGCTTCTGGCAAAGGCAGTGGCAAAGCTAGGTGCTAAGGGACCAAAGAAGGCTGCCTCGAAGCCTAAGAATCCGTAAGAGTAAGTCATATAGGGGTTTTTATGGTTTTAATTAAAAAAAAAATTAGAATAATGTTGGATTCGGTTATGAAATCCTTTTCTTTCAAGTTTGGTTTTCTTGGTTTATTTTTATTTTCGCTTGTTGCCCTTAGTGTTATACGGGGTCGGTTCTGCTTTTGGTATTGAAAATTGGCTTTGATGTGGTCTATGAATCCTAATAAAACTGGTATTTCTTGTTGTTGTGTGCGCTATATGTTATGTCCGTTAGTCAAAATTTCCTTGGGTTTGGCATTAAGAGTGGTATTTCAAGGCCCTCTCTGGAGCATTTCATTAACTAAGGTTTATAGGTTTGGCAGAATTTCCAAGGTGTTTGTCTTGTTAATGACATTGGAGTTGACATGGTCCCTGTGTCAAAGATTCTCGGTGTGGAGGGGAATAATTTGGTTTCAAGGGTTTCTGGTTCTGGTTCAGTGGCTCATAATGCCTCAATGTTATGGTGCAGGTAATCAAAGGGTGTTGATACAAGCTGTTAGGAGGAGATATTTTCACAGCCGATGGCTGTTTATTTTATGCCTAAATGCCTTATCATTTTTATTCTTCACTTCCTTCTATCATGGGAATAATCCCTTGAAGATGAAAGTTGGACAGGCTTTTATATTATTCTTAGGACAGGATTTTGGCCTTGGTATAGAATTGAGATTATGGAAGGTGAGGATGATTGTTGGGAGAATACGCAACTTAGTGTTTGGTCTTTCATATAAAGAGCAGAACTGTGTCTCGGCAATTATAATTCTGGGCTTAATTTTTTGGTCTTGGAGTTTTGGGACATGCGCAATTTGGAAAGATTTTTATTGGTCGATTATTGTTTGTGAACTGAAATGGTTTAGTCATAGAATTAGGATGTTGAAAAATTATGATATGGTTGGTATGTGGTCTATGCTATTTTTCTTGCGGATGTGGTCACTAAGTTGGGAGCAAATAAAGGTGAACCCTTGTGAAACCAGGAGATGGTACAACCGGGTTTTGATATCTCTGCTAGATACTCCTGTGTTTCTATATGTTTTTTGGTTTGCTTATGTAAAGGAGTCTGTATGGGTTAACGTCCAACGAATCGGTGATGCGGGTGGTAGGTTTGATCATAAGGTTTTCTGGTTACATGAGGTTCTAGTTTCTCTTAGGATTTTTGGCGGAAATATGATTAAAAACGTGTATGGGGGACTGACTTGGGAAGGAAGGATATGGTTTTGTACCAAGACATCGTGTGTTTTTTGGATGAGGATGCATCTACGCAGGTCTCTGCATCGTTTGTATGAGATCCTTATGGTTAATTTTGGAGCGTCCATTTAGAAAACATGGCAGGAAATAGAAACATGCATTATTGAATCTTTGTTTGTAAATTTGTTACGTTTGATTATAGGCAAAAGGGGGTCTGGTAACCAAAAGCAGGTGAATTATAACATGTATACTGGTATCATCATGATGAGGGACGACATGGCAGGAGATTTCCAAAGGTTCAATAATAAGTTGGAATTTAGAATTAATCTCTTTGGTTTTGGCCTTTTATGGTTTCAGTGTTTATGTGGGTGCTCGGTAATGAGTGAGTTCAGAACTTGTCATCGAAAGTAAGCAGAAGGTGGCTTATATGAATGTTCTCAAATCAAGTTTAGGTTATGACTGTTTACATACGGTTGAACCCATTGGTCGTAGTGGTGGGTTAGCTCTGATGTGATGTTACGCAGTTGATATTATTTATAGTGATAATAGAATTATCGACCTTAAAGTGACAATGGAATCTATTAATTTTTTTCCTCTCATGTGTATATGGGGACCCGGTTAGAGGAAGAAGAATTTATGTTTGGGATAAATTAACCGAGATTGGTGTGGCTAGAGATGAGGCATGGGGTTTTGTGGGTGATTTTAATGAACTATTGCACAACGGGGAAAAATTGGGAGGAGTCATTAGAGATGAATCCACGTTTTTCGATTTTTGGAACATGGTGGAGGCATGTAAAATTCGGGAGATGAGAACCACGGGAAATACTCTCTCCTGGGCGGGTATGCGGGATCACCATTGGGTTTAATGTCAGCAAGATAGGAGTTTTGGTAATTATGAATGGTTTCGTCTCTTTCCTCGATCGTCTACTGATTATATGAGTATGTGGTCCTCTTAACATCGACCTCTTCGTATTGAGTTTGCCCTAGAACCTGAGAATTTACGAAGGGGAAGATTTTATTTTGATAGACGTATGTATGGCAAGAGAGGGGTAGAGGAAGCCATTGTTCGTGGATGGGATGCAGAAAATGTTAATTCAGAACTAAGTATTATTGATCGTATTGCTCGATGTAGGTCGGAATTGTCCAAACTTAAAAGGACTAATGACTGGAATTCTAAAACAAGAATAGAACGGTTGCAGATTGATCTGGACAGAGAAAGCTCAAAACAGTTCCCCATTTTTGGTTTGGTGAGGAGGTTAAGACATGATTTGGTTATGGCTTACAGGGAGGAGGAGATTTTTGGAGGCAGAAAAGTAGAGAGGAATGGTTACGGGAAGGGGATAGAAATACTACCTACTTTCATAATGTGGTTAAAGGGAAAAAATGAGACATAAAATTTTAATGCTGAAAG
This sequence comes from Diplotaxis tenuifolia, assembly GCA_014822095.1. Classification (NCBI taxonomy): domain Eukaryota; kingdom Viridiplantae; phylum Streptophyta; class Magnoliopsida; order Brassicales; family Brassicaceae; genus Diplotaxis; species Diplotaxis tenuifolia. The sequence goes on from JABAYD010010876.1 coordinate 9,422, forward strand.
ATATTTTTGAAAATGAACATTGTTCAGAAATATCTAAAGGTCATTTTGCTACAGAGTATTTCCGGGATTTGTTTACAAGCTCAAATCCAAGTGATTTGGAAACCTTTTTTGAAGGGTTTGATAGTAGGGTTACCGCAGAGATGAACATAGGATTAACCAGAGAGGTCTCTCCTGATAAAATTCGGAAAGCAGCCTTCGGTATTAAAGGTAGTAGTGCACCGGGGGAGGATGGACTCACGGGTTTTTTCTATCAAAAATATTGGCATATTGTTGGGCATAAAATTATTGATGATGTTCAAGGGTTCTTTAAATCAGCCATCCTTCCCGATGGGTGGAACCATACACAATTATTTTTGTTACCAAAAATTTTACAGCCTACGGAAATGAAAGGTATGCGACCCATCAGTTTGTGTAGTGTACAATACAAAATCATCTCTCGTATTCTGTGTGACCGCTTGAAGGTGGTCTTGCCAGGTATAATATCAGAGACACAAAGGGCCTTTGTGTAGGTGGCCTTTTAATTACAGACAACGTAATTATCGCGCATGAATTGGTACATGGGTTGAGAACTAATGATAAAATTGGAAAAGAAAGTATGGCTATTAAGACAGACATGTCAAAAGCCTATGATCGGGTAGAATGGAACTTCCTTGAAGCTTTATTAGAAAAATTGGGATTTGATCGTAGATGGGTGGTCTGGATAATGTGTACTTTCTCGGTATTCCTTAATGGACGTTCACATGGATTTATTAAACCTGAAAGAGGAATCCGTCAGGGTGACCTTTTTTTTCCTTTTCTCTTTATTTTATGTGCAGAAGCTCTTGTCCATGTCCTCAAGAGAGCTGAAACACAAGGGAAACTACATGGTATAAAGTTAGCTACCGGCAGCCCTTCTGTTCATCACCTTTTATTTGCTGATGATAGTTTGCTCCTTTGTGAATCATCTATTTTGGATAGTGAGTAAATTTTGAAAGGTTTGAAACTATATGGAGATGTGTCTGGTCAAATGATAAACCCTTTGAAATCTTCCATTATTTTTGGGAAAAAATAGCCGATGAGACCAAACATGCTATAAAAAAGGTTTTGGGGATAGAAAAGGAAGGAGGGGAAGGCTCGTATCTTGGCCTTCCTGAGTGTTTCCAAGGTTCAAAAAAGATCTCTTAAATTTTATTAAAGAAAAACTAGAAGGTCGGTTGCAAGGATGGTATTCTAAAACTTTATCGATGGGGGCCAAGGAAGTTCTAATAAAATCAGTTGCTTTAGCCTTTCCAATATATGCAATGTCCGCTTTGAAGTTACCAAAAGGTTTGTGTGAAAAAATTACGAGTGCGATCTTTGAATTTTAGTGGAGCAGCGGGGATAAAAAAAGAAAGATTTCATGGGTTTCTTGGGGAAAACTATGCAACAAAGAACAAGGTGGTCTTGGGTTTCATGATATTGGGCGTTTTAATCAGGCTTTGTTAGGGAAACAAGCTTGGCGAATTTGGAGTAATCCTGACTCTCTGGTTTCTTGAATCCTCAAAGGTAAATATTTTAAAAATGAGAATTTTCTTGAATGCGGAATGGGGACAAGACCGTCGTATGCCTGGCGGAGTATAATGCATGGTAGATAATTATTAAAAAAAGGATTATATCGACATATTGGCAATGGGGTGGATTCTAATGTTTGGGCGGAAAACTGGATCATTGACACTGTTCCTCGGCCTCCAATGTACCGTGAGAACATTTCCATTAATTTAGCGCTAAAAGTTGCAGACTTATTCGTTCAGGGCTCGAATCAATGGGATGTTAATCTGGTACATCGCACTTTTGCACCACAGGATGCTCAAAGAATATTGTCTTTGAAACCATCACTAGTACTGGAGGACTCGATCAAATGGGGATTCACACCAAATGGTCAATACTCGACACGACGTGGGTATAAATTGCTAGAGGCTCTCGTGGGTTTTGATCATCCTCAAGGACATTCTCTTCCTCCTGTTGAAAAACAATTGTGGAAAGACCTGTGAAGATTAAAGCTCCACCAAAAATTAAACACTTTATGTGGCGCGCTTTATCTGGTGCCTTAGCGGTTAAGTAACGGTTAAATACTTGGGGGATTCCAGTTGATCCTACCTGCTCTGTATGTGGTACTTGTGTTGAGAATATTTGACATGTTCTCTTTACATGCCCTAAATCACGGGCCACATGGGAGCTGTCTAATTTCCCATTACCCTCCGGAGGTTTCTCTCGAAATTCAACATATACATATAAGAAAAGTATTTCCATGGTTGTTATGGGAAATTTGGAAAGCTCGGAATGTTTTTGTTTTTGAGAATAAAAGTATTGAATCCTTGTTTAGTGCTAAGAGAGCCTTCGAAGAGGAATCCATATAGGTTTACACTTTCACAGGAAAAAAAGATGGGGTTGATGAGGTTGGGACGAATTTAGTACGTTGGAATAAACCA
>JABAYD010010885.1:0-12924 GCA_014822095.1 Diplotaxis tenuifolia
GGGCTCCCTTGTTGGGCCGGGCCCGGGGTGTTACAGCCACGGTAGCTAAACTTATTAACCCGGCCCGACCCAGCTTGAGTAAGCTTGTTGGGTTCGTGGTGGACATGTTCTGCACGACGATGATCGATGTTGCCAACGAATTCAACGTTCCAAGTTACTTGTTCTATCCTTCAAGTGCAGTTTTTCTTGGCTTGCAAGTTCATATGCAATATCTTTGCGACGTTGAGAAATACGACGTGGACGAGTTGAAAGACTCGGACACTGAGTTGGAAGTCCCGTTTTTAACTCGTTCTTTACCAGCGAAGTGTGTCCCCTCCGTGATATTAAACAAGGAGTGGTTACAAGTTGTCTTGGGCCACGCAAGAAGATTTCAAGAAACGAAGGGTATATTGATAGATACGTTTGCTGAGTTGGAGCCTCAAGCTGTGAAATTCCTCTCCAGTGGAAATAGTCATCTTCCTACGTTGTATACAATTGGACCGGTTGGTCTAGGTTCAGTCGATGATAACAAAACGGAGGTCCTACGGTGGCTGGATGACCAGCCACACGGATCCGTTGTGTTCCTCTGCTTCAGGAGCATGGGAGGATTCAGTGTGGATCAAGCTAAAGAGATTGCTATCGCGCTTGAACAAAGTGGCTACCGTTTCATATGGTGTCTCCGCCGTGCTGCAGAGACTGGATCTCCCAAAAAATTTACGAATCTTGCAGAGGTTCTTCCCGAGGGGTTCCTAGAACGGACAGCGGAGATAGGGATGGTTATAGGCTGGGCTCCACAGAGGGCCGTACTGGGAAGCCCGGGCATTGGAGGGTTTGTGTCTCACTGTGGCTGGAACTCGATACTTGAAAGTGTATGGTTCGGAGTTCCGGTTGCCACGTGGCCGCTTTATGCTGAGCAACAGTTGAACGCGTTTGAGATGGTGGAGGAGGTGGGACTAGCGGTGGAGTTTAGGAATCATTTTCAAGGAGAATATATGGCGGCGGAGGAGATAAGAATGGAGTTGATGACAGCGGAGGAGATAGAGAGAGGAATCCGGTGCTTGATGAATCAGGATAGTGACGTGAGAGATAGAGTGAAGAAGATGAGTGATAAGAGTCACATGGCAGTAATGGACGGTGGGTCTTCCCACGCTGCTCTTGTGAAGTTTATCCAAGACGTCACAGACAATATCTAATTTTCTACAGAGCAATATCCATGGCTAGAATTGAAATTTATATGTGTTGTTCACAATAAATTTTTATAAGAACGATAACTTTGACTATATTAATACTTTAGTTGTGATTTACATGACAGGTCCCAGTTATAGATGTTGAATACGTGAATTCTTTCAGTTCTTATTTGGCTCCCATTCTAGTTTTGTTACTTTTGTATCTAACTAAGTTATGACAACACGTCAAAACATGCTATTTTTCTTATGTTACTAGTTATAAAGTTAAGTGGAGTTTATTACAACATATGGACAAAGTAAATTCAATGTTGGCATGCTCAGGCCAATAATTGTGAAGCGGGAAAGTGGAAGACGTCTCTTCCATGGGTTATGTCGTATGTGGAGAGAAATGGGGTCTCCGTGCGCTGGCTATTATGCCAAAAGAACCCATGTAATCAGTTGACCAAATGTAAATGTAATATGGTTATGTAACCATGATTAATCCGGATTCTTAGGTGGAGTCTTAATTTCGGCTAAGAGCCATTACTTAAACAAAAAAAAACTAGATTTTGACGCGTGCAGAAATTTTTATGATTATAAATTTATTTAATTGATCATTTTCTTTATTTAAAGTATGTTTTGGTATAAAATCAGTAATCAAAAATTTGTAGTGATGATTGTTTTGCATTATTTTTTATTTTCTGTTTTTATTTTATTTTTATATTTATTTTTAGATTTTGGTTATTGGTTTTTAGTTTTTAAGTTTCTATTTTTGATTTTCAGCTTTTGGTTATGGTTTTTAGATATGCTTTTCAAGAGTAGAAGTGTTTTATGATTAAAAATTTATATAATTGGTTTTTTCTTTATTTAAAGTATTTTGGTTTAAAATTGGTAATTTGAAATTTGTGGTGATGATTGTTTTGCATTATTTTTTAGTTTATGCTTTTTATTTTTAGATTTGATTTTAGATTTTGATTTTTTTGAGTTTTTAGTTTTTAAGTTTTTATTTTTGATTTTCAGCTTTTGGTTATGGTTTTTAGATCTGATGAGTTAGAATGAACTGATATTACCAACAAACAAATCCCAGATAATCGAAAATCTAATTTAAAATTTAAAAGATGACAATTTTTTATAAATATCGTACTAGTTTATTTTGTAAATGAACAAAAACAAAAATATAACATGCGTTTTCAGCTATTGGTTTTGGTTTTTAATTTTTAGATTTAGTTTTTGGTTTTCTTTACATTTAATTTAAAAAACAAATCAGTAAATTATCTGATAAATATAAAACAACGATATATTACGATTTCCAAAATATTAGTTTCATATAATTGGTAAATTTCTATATCTACTAAAGAACTGTTAAGATATGAAATCTATTGGTTTCATATAACTAGTAAATTTTCCTAGTTCATATTTTGATGATATCTAAATAAGCATATCAATCGTGTTGGTTTAATTAAGTAATACGGTTCAATCAACTATATGTCGTATATTATTTGTAACATTCTAGAAAATGTCCAAATTTAAATGACAACTTGTATCAGTAGATAAAAGAAAGACTTTATTTTAATATAAATAAAACAAAACAAACGATTGCTTAAATTTGAAAAACAAAAGAAATCATTTAAAAGAAATAATTTAATAAACATAAATATATTTGATTTATTTTATAAAAAATAATTCAAAAAAAGAAAGAAGGACTCTATTTTATTAATCAGTAAATTATTTAATAAAAATAAAAAAACGGTATATTACGATTTCCAAAATATATTTGTTTCATATAATTATAGTTAGTAGATTTTCATATTTGTTAAGGAACTGTTAAAATATGAAATCTATTAGTTTCATATAATTCATAAATTTCAATAGTTCATATTTTGATGATATTTAAATATGCATATTAATCATGTTGGTTTAATTTAAGTAATACGGTTCAATTAATTATATGCCGAATATTATTAGTAACATTTTAGAAATGTCCAAATTTAAATGACAATTTGTATCAGTAGATAAAATAAAAACTATGTTTTAATTGAGTAGATATGAAGGAAAAAAGTGTAAAAATAAATAAATAAATAAATGTTAAATCGTGAATTAAAAATTCCAAATTAATAAATGTTAAATCGTGAATTAAAAATTCCAAATTTATAAAATAAATGTTAAATCGTGAATTTTTGTTTCACTTTTCTAGGTCAAATTTATGATTAATTATCTTTTAAAAATATTTTTGTTACACATATTGTTACTGAATATTTACTATTCAGGCAACAAAAGTGAAACAGTACGTAATTCTTTTCTTATTTGATAACCTTTTTGGTTGTTTCAGATTTATATTAATTTTAAATGTTTCTAATTTTTAATACCTATTTTAAGTATTTTTTTATGTTTTGATGATATATATAAACAGTATAATTACTTTTTTTAATGGGTATATATATATATATATATATAGTATAATTCTACAAAAACGTTGTTCATATGACCTTTTCAACACCTTTTTATACACAATTTACTTTGTTATCAATTGTTAATACATACCAAAACTTATTCTGGAAAATTCTACTTTTATCTCGCTTTAGGTACTAATTTCATATTCAAATTTTTTAGAGAGACGTTTTTACTAATACATAAAGTATTACATTAAAGAAATAAAACACATTTCTATTATTACTTTATAGATATATTAATATAAATAATTAGCTAAATAAATAATAAAAATTATAGTTTTTGGTTATAATTTTTTTATTCAAACTTTTTATAATTTTTCTTGAATATTTTTTTCAAATTGCTATTTCAATTTTTTTCTGAAATTCAAAAAAAAATATTAAACCTATTTTGTATTTGTTTTTTAATTTAATTATTTATTAACATTCTAAGCTCCATCCTAAAAAAATATTGTTTTATTATTTTATCAGTCTATTAAATTTATAGTATTTTATCAATTTATAGAGTTTGCATTATAACAACGAAAAATCAATAGATAGACACTGATGGTGGTAGATGAAGGTATCACTGGTGGAACGGCTTGTTCCTCCCGCAAAAGGAAGTTATCCGGAAGGTTGGTGATAGAGACGGAATCTGACCATGCTACAATGGAAAAGAAGAAAGATGCTACGTGGGGTGATGAGGATGGTGATCACGTCATAATTGAGATGGAGGAGAGATGGTGCTCGGAGTTTCGGTATGATCAGTATGGGTCTTTTCTTATGGAAGACAAGATGGACACTTGGAAGAAGGATTCGTTGTCTGCTCGAGTTGAAGCAGTCAGATATGATGAAATCACTATGCAGCTGGACTATTATGGAGAATGAAGCTCTTCAGGAAAGCGTGCACGAGAGGATGCTGATTTGGTGGATAAATTTTCAGTGGGAAGAATGAGGTTGTCTGGTGAATGGAACGGTCTTAAGAAGCTTCAAGCAGATTATGATGCGGATCAGGAACAAGAGAATGATGCTACAATAGACAGCGGCGCGGTGGGCCCAGTACCACCAGAGGTTCCATGAGAGTAGAGGTGTGGAACTGTCGAGGCTTGGGGCAACGCCTGACAGTTCGACGTCTCAAGGAGTTACAACGTTTGTACCTCCCAGACTTGTTGTTCCTTATCGAAACCAAAAGCCAGAATGATTATGTGCGTGATCTAGCTGTGTATTTAGGGTATGATCAGATGATTTTAGTGCCCCATGTTGGCTTAATTGGTGGTTTAGCTGTTTTATGGAAAAACTATGTTTCAGTTTCATGTATCAACAAACAACTCGTAAAGGATGGTTTTGCTATGATAAAAGGTTATATGATCAGGAAAGCTTTGTTAATACAGTTTCTGAAGCATGGCAGGACTCAAGATGCAGAAATGGTTGGATGTGTAAGTTGGATCACTGTCGTGGGATAATGATAGGATGGAAATGCAACCATGTCACAAATGCTTCAATAAAGATTAGAGAAACAAGGTCTTTGTTGGATCAGGCTATATGTAATAATTCTTTCACTACTGAGGATATACATCGATTTTGATGTGAGCTTAATAAAGTCTATCATGAGGAAGAAGAATATTGGAGATTAAAAAGCAGAAACAAATGGTTGAATTTAGGAGATCGTAATACTAGGTTTTACCATGGTCTTACCAAGTCGAAGAAAAGTCAAAACAAGATCAAACAAATGGAGGATAAACATGGAACGCTTCATTCTCGTGATGAGACTATAGAAAAGATTGTAGAAGAATACTTTCAGGATATGTTTTCCTCTTCAGCTACTAATCCTCTGTTGGATTATCTTCCTAACATTCAGAAGAAGGTAACAGATGAGATGAATGCTAATCTCATCCGGCAAATAGATGATAATGAAGTCTATGAAGCATTAATCCAAATTGGTTCAGACCGTGCACTAGGAACAGATGGCTTCACTGCAGCCTTCTATCAACAGTTTTGGAGTATTATTGGAACGGATGTATGTCTAATGGTTCGAAATTTCTTTGAAACAGGGGTCATTGGAACCAAAGATAAATCACACAAACATATGCTTAATTCCAAAGAATACTGAGGCAAGAAGTATGAATAATTACCGCCCTATCAGTTTGTGTTCAGTAGCTTATAAGATCATTGCAAAGGTATTATGCCTTCGTATGCAAGGATGCTTGGGAGTAGTCATTTCAGAATCACATGTTGCTTTTGTTCCTCAACGACAGATTCATTACAATATCTTGGCAGCTCATGAATTAATCCATGCTCTTAAATCTAAAAAAGATTGTTTAGAGAAATACATGGCAGTGAAAACTGATATAAGTAAAGCTTATGACAGGGTTGAGTGGAGTTTTTTGCAAACAATCATGGAGCTTCTCGGTTTCAACCAGCGGTGGATTCAACTCATTATGGCATGTGTGACTTCAGTTTCTTTCTCAGTTCTCGTCAATGGAACTCCTTATGGAAACTTCCAACCTACGAGAGGTATTAGACAAGGTGATTCACTATCTCCTTACTTATTCTTATTATGTGCAGAAGATCTAAGTCAAATGTTAGATAGAGCTCAAGAACGGAATCAGTTTCAGGGAATGAAACTTGCTAGGCAGTGTCCAGTTATAAGTCATTTACTCTTTGCGGATGATTTTCTATTTTTTTGTGAACGCAGATGATACTAATGCTCGTTGCATGGCTACGATAGAAGGATACGAGAAAGTCTCTGGGCAGAAAGTAAACCTTGCAAAATCATCCATAATTTTTGGAGCCAAGATTTCGACACTTCAAAGAAATAGTATTCAGCAAATCCTGAATATAAACAAGATTGGTGGAGGTGGGAAGTATTTAGGACTTCCAGAACAACTTAGTAGTAGCAAGATTAATGATTTTCATGGTGTGGTTGATAAGGTTAAAGCTCAAGTATCTCCTTGGTATAATCAATTTTTATCTCCTGGTGGTAAAGAAGTTCTAATCAAATCAGTTTTATTGTCTAAACCAGTCTATCCCATGTCATGTTTTCTTCTACCTAAAACTATATGTGATGCAATCAACTCAGTTCTAATCAAATCAGTTTTATTGTCTAAACCAGTTTATCCTATGTCATGTTTTCTTCTACCTAAAACTATATGTGATGAAATCAACTCGGTCCTTTCAGAATTCTGGTGGGGGGAAGAATGATGATAGAAGGAAGATATCATGGGTCTTTTGGAAGATACTTTGTTTATCCAAAAAGGAAGGTGAGATGGGCTTTAGAGATTTACATGCTTTCAATAAGGTATTATTTGCCAAACAAGCTTGGAGATTGGTAAGTAACACCTTTTCTCTTTTGTATCGGTTATACAAAGGGTGATATTTTCATTCGTTGACATTCTTACAGTCGTCGAATATAACTCAAGCTTCTTATGGATGGAAATCCATTCAAGTAGGCAAAGAGTTATTGCAAAAGGGAATATGTTCTCTTATTGCTGATGGTTCTTCTACAAATGTGTGGAGTGACAAATGGACTCCGAGTTTACCACCGACTCATCTTAAATACCCAACTATGAATCTTAATATGAAAGTGGCAGAGCTGATGAATGAGCAGAGAAGATGGAACGTCCCACTACTAGAGTCTATGTTTACAGAGGAGGAAAGCCGATCAATCCAAAGTATCAAGTTGTCTGAATTTGCGAATCAAGATTGCTATGTCTAGCCATATAATAAGAATCCAACCTATTCAGTGAAGTCAAGATATTTGGTTGCGACTCATGATTTTATAGAAGGTGATCCCATTCAACAACCATTAGGTTCTCTGGTCTTAAAAGCTAAGGGATGGATGTTAAATATTCTACCTAAGATTAAGCTTTTCTTATGGAAAGTGTTATCAGGAGCTTTGGCTACGTATGTTCAGCTATGCTCTAGATGCATAAATATTGATCCCACTTGTCAAAGATGATGTCTTGAAGAAGAAACAATTAATCACGCTTTATTCATGTGTCCTTATGCAATGGCAACTTGGAAGTGTGCTAATATTCCTATTTATACTCGATTCTCTGATAATTTGGAATCAAATGTTGATATTTTACTTCAGTTTAGTAAGGATAGAGGTGATGATAGAGAATACGGTTTACTTCCTTGTTGGACGTTATGGATGATTTGGAAATCAAGGAATGATTTTTTGTTTAGTAGGAGGAATGTTCAACCAAGTATGGATGCTAACAAAGCAATATTAGCAAATCAGGAGTGGATTGTTTCAGTTGGAATCACGCAGAGAAGGATCCTAACAATCTACGTTCTTCGTGTTGGGAACCACCGCCACTAACAAGGGTGAAGTGCAACTTCGATACAAGTTTTACGACACAAAATGAATTCTGTGTTGTAGGATGGATCCTTCGGGGTGATAAATGTGATTACATTGGTGCAGCAACTCAGAAAATATCAATGACAGATGTTAAGAATGCTTTTATGGGTGAGACAATGGCGTTTTTATTTGCATTACAAAGTATGTGGATACGAGGATGGAGGAATGTTTGATTTGAAAGTGATAATCTGGAACTCGTCAAAGTAGTTAACACAAAATCTTGACATGTAGATTTGGGTAATAGGATGTATGATATTCGATACTGGATGAGTCAATTACCGGAGTGTTCTTTGGATCATGTCAACAGAGAAAAGAATCAAGATGCAGATGTTCTCTCAAGGAAAGGCATAGATGAAGTTTCAAGTTTTACTTATTATAATTGTCTCCCTGTTTGGTTAATCAATTTCTTGTATCATCCATTTACAATTGAGCATTAATAAAGTGTTGTTACAAAAAAAAAAGATAGACACAAAAAAAGAAGAAACATAACGAGCTAAATAAGACATCATGATAACGAAAGATAGCATTATCACTCATTATCTAACGATTCTGGACAAGCATTTTAAAACATTAATGATCATAATATTTCTCAAGATAACACTTCACAGTCACAGCCAAAGACACATCTAGATTTTTCCATGTAAAAGAGGCAAACATCTGGTGAAATCCTTTAAGCAAAGTAACCAAATACATTGTTATGATCATATATGACCAAACCAAAACCATTTGTGACCACTCAAGACAGTACAACACACACACACACAGGCGCGCGTAAAGACATGGAAATTTATAGTAAGGGAACATAACTTGGGTCCACCATTCTCCACCTATCCTTGTCACCCGATATTGTCAAACACGTTTTGAATGAAAGTCTTCAATGCAGCTTGAGACGACCCACCGTCCATTATGGCCGCATGGCATTTCTCACTCATCTCCGTCACTCTCTTCCTCACATCACTATCCTGCTCCATCAGACACTTGATTGCTCTCTCTATCTCCTCCGCCTTAACTAAATCCCCCGAACGGTCGTTGCGCCAATACTTCCTTATCTCAACCGCAAGTCCAAGCTCGTCCACCATCTCAAACGCGTTGAACTTTTGCTCCGAATACAACGGCCACGCCGCGGTCGGAACACCGAACCATAGACTCTCCAGGGCCGAGTTCCATCCACAATGAGTGACAAAGCCTCCGACCGCCGGCTTCGCAAGCACGGCTACCTGTGGGGCCCACCCAATAACTTTCCCTACATGCTTAGTCCGCTCAAAGAACCCTTCCGGGAGAACTTCCTCCAGATTGGTGAACTCTCCGGGCGGAGAAGCCCGACGGAGAGACCAGAGGAAACGGTGGCCACTTCTCTCGAGGGCCACGGCTATCTCTCTTGCTTGTTCCTCACCGAAGCCGCCCATGCTCCCGAAACAGAGGAACACTACCGACCTAGGCGGTTGTTGGTCGAGCCATTCCAAAATGTCCGACCCTTTGTTGTCTCCCTTGGAGGTGAGGTCCAAAAGTGGTCCCACCGGATAAGCAGGAGGAGTATCACCACCGTTGAGAACTCGCAACGTATAAGGTTCAAGCTCAGCAGTGGTATTTACCAAAATACCCTTCATCTGTTTGTATCTTCTTGCTTGATTTACCAAGATCGGTAGCCACTCTTTCGACGCGAGGCCGTGAGGGAGGCATTTCACCGGATAAGGACGAGCCAAGCTCGGTACATGCAAGACCGCGTCGGAGTCCTCGTAATCATCTTCACTCACATCGTATCTGTTCTCATCGTACATTGTCTGAACGTGGAACCCGAGTCCGATAAGTCCAGCGCTGGACGAGTAAAACAGATAGGTCGGGAGGTGAAACTCCTTGGCCACATCCATCATCAAGGTGCAGAACAAGTCGACGACGAACCCGGCGAGACGCGGCGGTTCCGGCAGCTTCGAGTGGTCGTCGGCGAGTTTCGCAACGGCGAGTCTCACCTTTGGCTTCTGGTTCTCGACGTGGATAGGAAGCCTCGCGTCAGTGTTTTCGTCGGATAGGATTTCATAGCGGAGACGGTCGCTGGATGTGGCGGAGAGGGAGGCCATGTAAGGGGAAGCAATGTCTTCGTCGACGGGAAGGGGAGGAAGAAGTAGTACGGTGATGGAGAGGCGGTCTTCTCGGTTAACCAGAAGCTTAGCCATCTCCACGGCTGACTTAAGGTGGCCGATCACCGGAAATGGTATGAAGACAAGCTCGAATTTCATGTTTATTATTCTTATTCTTTCTTCTTTTGTGGCTTGCCTGAATTTGGCTTTGTTTTCTTATCTTAAATAATTGCTATCTACAGAGTAATACCAAATAGAGTTAATACTTCTGACAAATTGTTAATGCTTCCACCAAGAAAAAAAAGAGAGGTGGTAATAATTAATACTGGGGATAACTCACCAGAAAATTGACTAAAATAATTAAGAGTTTCAATAACTAATGTTGCAGGGGAAAATATGAACCAAAATTAGTAAAAAAAAAGGCTTCTGAGAATACAGAGGACGGAAAAAATGCTTTGAAAACCAAAACAAAAACATAAAGAGAACATTTCTTTTGGCTTTATATTACTTATTTTTGCTTTTTCTTTAGTGCAACTGCTTTGAATCAATAATTTCGCCACGGAAAAAGAGAGTGATGATGTTTCTAAACATTAGGAAGACTAAGTCTCGACTTATCAATACCAACAAATAAAATAAACAATTAAAGGAACTATATTAAATTAAACAATGACCTCACTTCAAGTATATCCGGTTTGGGATACTAGTTCGGTTTGATGTCCTCTCATTCACTTGACTGATGGCAACAATCATTCACTCCTCAGAAAACCTTGTCTCCAAAGTTTAGATTGGAAAGGTTTTTTATTCGAGTTGAGTAATGTTTACCTATTGAATCTATATCACTTGATAATCTTATCGAAGTTGTATGCTCTGTTATATACACAGCAGATATCTCCATACAAAGAGAAAGTAATATACAGTAGTTAATGACAATATACAGAATAAGTACATAATCTATTAGATGAGCTGTTGAATCTTTTTTTTTTCCTATTCTTTCACACCTCAAAACGGAGGAAATCCAATTTTGACTGTATGAATTTGACCAAACTGCTCACAAAAGGCATTGTGATGTCGGCAAAAGAGATGTGACATGGAGAGACGGTTTTGGATATGGACAAGTAAATCATACACTTATGATCCCAAAATATTAAATGATAATATATATAATAGAGATTCCAAAATTGTTTAATATCAACATTTCTATAAGTTTTTAAAGTCTACAAGCCCTAAGTTTTAAACTGACCGCAGTAACATGAGTAAGCAGTAAAAAATACATGTATAACATACAATAAAACCTCTATAAATTAATAATGCTGGAACTTTGAATTTTTTAAATTTATAGAGTATTAATTTATAGAAAAATTTCATTTTTTAGATTTATTTATATAAAGTTTGTTTTAAGTATAAATATGAAGACTAATTAATTTTATAATATATACATTGACTAATGTTTGTTGATATCAAATTTATATTATTTTTATTCGATTATTTGGTGCATACCGTAAATGTAAAGACTTTTTAATTATTGGAAAAATAATCTTAAAATGTTTATAAATATAAATAAAAATAAAAATAAATTTTACTATAGTAAAAATTTCAACTATGAAATATATATTATATTTATATAAAATTTATAAATGTTAATTATTAACTTATGTTTATATTGGGATCATATATTTACGTAAGGTTTTTCAAAAAATTATTATCTTATTATTTTATCGATCCGTAACATATTTTACACCGATATAAGTTAGAACCGACAAAATTTATTAACCTACAGAAACTATTAATTTATCGAGTATTAATTTACAAAGGTTCTACCGTAATTGTATTTTTTTTTAATCAAACTTATAAGACGTGGTTGTCTATTTTGAAAAGGATTGATAGACAACATGATTATTTTAAGCATTCTATTTTGAAAAGGATTGATAGACAACATGATTATTTTAAGCATCGCTTCATGCATGATTATTTTAAGCATTGCTTCATGCATGATTATTTTAATAATTGTTTTAGTTTAATTAGTATATCTATAATTAATATTTTATAATAAAAATAAATTTTTAATGTACTTCCAACATTATTAATTTATAGAGATTTCACTGTAAAATACAGAGACAGTTTTAGGTATAAACAAGTAAATCATATACTTATGATCCCAAAATATTAAAAGATAATATATATATATATATATAAAGATCCAAAATTTATAGTCTTTTTGGAGGATTAATTTTTTTTAAAATGCTCCACTATTTCGTAAAAAATGAAACTTTGATACACTGATTAAAAAGATTAAAATGTATTTAAGTTTTTATCAACTAGACATATTTAACTACTATTATTTGAGATAAATAAAATTATTTATAAAATTAATGTATTTTGTAATCAATATCTATACTATTATTTATGAAAGTGATTTTGATGATTTGTAACATGCTCCATAATTTTAGGTAATTTTGTATATTTGTCATTTTCTCCATAATTTTTGATAAGTTTACATATTTTTCATATTTTGATAATTTATATAACAATTTAATTTAGATTTATTGATATATTTAATAAACAATTATGAAATTTATGATATAACTGATAAATAATAATATTCAAATTATTTAAAAAATAAATATAAAACATGTTTAAAAAAAGAAGATAATTCTGTTTATTTATTTTGTGATTATTTACATATTTATTTTTCTGTTGATTTTTTTTAATTTGTAGTCTATATATACATATAATAATTAAATTTATTGTTATACTAAAATATATTTAAAATCGGTTTATAGAAAATAAAAACTGTTGATTTTTATTGGTTTGTAAAGGTAATATGTCATAGCATATTTTATTAAAAGATATTAAGTTTATTTTAGTATTAAAATATAAAAAGAGGTATATAAGTAATAATAATAATAAAATTGATT
>JABAYD010010893.1:0-10692 GCA_014822095.1 Diplotaxis tenuifolia
CAAATTTCAAGAATCAATTGCAACATCACTACTACTTAAAGAAGAGCTACTGCCATCTTGTTACTATTCGGTTAGCCTACATAGAACTCGTTTACCAATGAAACACCAATAAGATCTACTATTCGTATAGCCTAGCTACACACATCTTAAACAGGATCTATTAGCCCCAAATACGACAGAGAGATAAGCCGATTCCATACCCTGAGATTCCTAAGAGCTTCAGAAGGTGCTACGGAAGGGATCGCGCCATGGTGAGATGTCGCCGGAGGATGCGAGGACGAGAGACAATCCGCAACAGCTCGGCGCAGCGGCTCAGGCGGCTTCTTGGAGGAAGAAGATCTGAGCCGCGAGGCGGAGCCGAGCTGAAGCAACCGGGAGCTTCCGGGGCTCTGGTTCTGGCCGGGGGCAAAAGAGGAAGACATTGAAAAATCAAATCTCGCCGGAGAAGCGCCACTCCTCCTAGCTGCGTGGAGTGAAGACTTTTTTTTTCGGTTATCGATTTGGGGTATGTTTGCTGGCTAACGTCGTGTCTTTCACATCACAGAGATGAGCTGTCAAGCGCTTTCTTTTTTTTCGATCCCAATGGTGGAAGAATCTGAAATCAAGGAGGTGTGGTTTGTTTTGCAATCTGGTCCCCTTTTTTTACAAATGTTGTACATTCAGTATCATATCTTTATTTGTGGACATATTTGACCAACTCCTGATGAGTTATAAAGTGGGCCCCCCATAAACGGTATTTATACAATCCGTGTCCCCATAGTTTACAGAAATGTTAGATTCAGTTTCACATCTTTAGTTTGGACATATTTGACCTTAACTCCTGATGAGATATAAAAGCGGGCCCCATAAACGGTGGGTTTTGCAATATAGTCCTCATTGTTTTCAAATGTTTTAGATTCAACATCATATCTTTAATTTAACATATTGATCTCAACTGGTTAAGTTATAAACGTAGGCCCATCAACGGAAACACAATGGGCCCAGTAATTGGTCCCATAGCCCACGTGATTAGCTGACGGTGCAGATCCGTTCTTCGCGCTCTCGGTTTGCTTCGTCCCCACTGTCCCGGTAAAATAATATTATTGTTATTATTTTTTACCCCAAAACATAAAAAGAAAATACAAATCTGAGTTCTGTCTGAAGGAACCCTAGATCTAACCCTAGCCGTCAGATTAGATCAATGGGGAGATCTCTTCTGGACCGTTGGAATCTTAGGAGGTAGCAATGGTGGAGGTAGAAGAGTCGCATTTTGTGGGGGTATCCAAAAGAAGCATGAAAAATTATTGTCCCTAGTGTTTTTTTTTTCTTTCATGTTGATGGCAAACAATTCGAATTTGCTTCTCTAGCTGTATATTTGTTATCTCTGTGGTGGTGATGTGTGATTTGGTCGCGCGTACGGGTCGGCTCCAGCAACGGTACAAAGATGGCTCGCGTCTCGTAGCTGGGTACGATCCATATGTATTGTCTCTTTGGAGTTCATGCTTTGATCCACCCTTGTTCCTTTATTACATATGTATTGTCTCTTTGGAGTTCATGCTTTGGTTTGTAATGTGATTCTTTCTCATTTGTTGGGCTATTGATCATGCAGGATGTGTATAGAAGGTGGGATTTTTCTTAGTGGTTGCTTTGTTTGATTCTACTGCGATTTGTGAAGATTAATGCTTTGATTTTTAACAAGAAGACAATACAAGAAGGAAAGATGTTCAATTAGGATATGTCATGCCTGTGCAATAGGATTTTGCAGTGTTGACATGCTTTAGACTTTGTTTTGATTGTTATGGTCTCTTTAGCTGGTCTTGGTTACATGACTGAGTTTTCTTTTTCTTTAATTTTGGTTTCTGGAGATGATGGACCTTGCTTAATCACCCGTTTTGTAGGTGTATTCCGTTTAGGTATCTAAACTCTGAAGAAGATGGTAATGGGAAAGTGGTTCAAGTGTTGATGATCAACTCATCTAGTGGACCGGGACTTCTGTTTCCCAAGGTATACAGCCAATGCAATTTCTTATTCACTTCTCTGGACACGAAGTAACTTATTTGATTCATATACAGGGAGGATGGGAAAATGATGAAACAGTCAAAGAAGCTGCAGTAAGGGAAGCAATGGAAGAAGCAGGCGTCCGTGGGATTCTAATGGTAAAAGTAAAGCCCTTTGTTAATGTTAGCACTTGCATGGTGCTGAATGTGTAAAAACATGACATTTTGCAGGATTTTTTGGGAGATTATGAGTTCAAGAGCAAAACACACCAAGATGAGTTCAGCCCAGAGGGCTTATGTAAAGCGGCAATGTATGCGTTATATGTGAAGGAAGAGCTAGAGACTTGGCCTGAACAGAAGACTAGAACAAGGACGTGGTTGACTATTGGAGAAGCTGTAGAGAATTGTAGGCACGCTTGGATGAAGGATGCTTTGGTTGATGGATTCTGTAAATGGCATAAGGAGAAGATGTGCAATGGAAAGGAGATAACAGATTAAAATTGATGTTTTAAGTGTTCATAACAACTCTGAAGCTGGTCTCATTCCTTCTGATTTTTGTTTTTACTCTTCTTTGGATAAGTCATGTGCATGGAGAAGCTTGCTACAGCGAAACATAGGAGTTTCAGAGTTCAATTGTCTTCATGTTTAACAGTTGTCTTCATCATTTTCCATAATTCTGAAAAGAAAGACAGCTCATAACAATCGTGTTTAATTGTATCATTCATGATTAAGATGCTTTAATATAACTACTAGCTGCTTTAACATGATTGAGATGTTTATCATTATGAATCCATGAGTTTGTTAATGTACATATTCATTTTTAAATCTAATCTATTAAAAGTGAAGTACAAAGAAGAAATACCCTTTAGTTTTTCTCAAAAACTACAATCATATACCATTTGAATTAAAACAATGTAGTTTTTGGCTCTCTTTTTCCAACACAAAATTATATGGGCTTCGATAAAACTTTAAGATACACGAATGTAAAATCAAAACTAAACTACCCAAACCAAATTGCTCAATTCATTTCTTTAAAAAATGGCTTTTATTAATAAAATTGCTAGAGATCTTTTAAATTTTTTTATTGTTTTTTATTGTTGCTGTCAAACTATTTTTTTAATATCTATAAAAGCTCCTTTCAAATAATAATTTCAATCAAAATATTAATAGTATAATTTAATAGAACACATAAAATCTAAACAAGACACTCTAATATCTTACATTGAATTGTTTAGTCTACCAAAAATAAAAAGGTTAATATCAAAAAAATTACAACATGATAGTTAAAAAAATACTAAATAAAATGAACAAGATACAACGATAGCAGAACTCTCAAACCTATAACACATAAATATAGATTTTTTTCAAACTCTCAAACCTATGATATCAGAACTCTCAAATACATAAATATATGAATGTTTTTTTACAACTAACACAATCATGATGTAAAAAAAAATCATATAATTATACATAATATACATACGGACGGGTGCGCGGATCAAAAGCTAGTTTTCATTATAACTTCAGCTGAATGAAAATCACAATGTCTTGGCTTTTTCTGTTTCACTATTACAGTGCTGTAATGCATCTTTAAGAGTTCTTGAACAAATGATATAACATAGAAGATCTATAACATGTGCTACCATATTCCATACACTTAGCAGAATTAATTATCTGTGGCACATAATTTGAAAGAGTAATAGAAAAACAGTTAAACCAATATGGAACAAGAGAAATAAGGAACTTGACAAATAATCCGGTTCAGCAGAACCGGAACCATTTATTAACATGTTTTCATCAACGGCCCACCGCACAAACACTCGTTGTCACTAAACGACGACGCTTCAAGGTGATCAAAAGGAGAACCCGTCGGAATAGGCCCACAAAGCTTGTTGTTACTGATATCAAGATGGCCCACGAACTTAGCTGACGAAAGCGAATCAGGGATCCGACCCGACAGACTATTGTAAGACAAATCAAGCGCCACGAAATAGGTCGTGGATCCGAAAACATCGGGTATGGTTCCCTCCAACGCATTCCGGCTCAAATTCAAAACACCATAACCGGAATTGCTGAGAAGCGAACCGGGAATCGGACCGGTTAACGAGTTACAATCGAGATTCAAAAGAGAGAGCACCTTCATGTTACCCACCCATTCAGGTATCGGACCTTCGATATGGTTCCTGGATAGATCCAGATCCGCTAACCGCTCCATACCCGAGATCGACTCCGGAAGCGACCCGGTTAGTTCGTTACGTCCCAGCAACGCCCTGCTCAACATCTTCAACGATCCGAAATCCGCCGGGATCTCGCCGGAGATTCCGTTTTCCGTCAACTCGAGATGCTTCAGCTCGGAGAGCGACGTCAGCGACGACGGGATCTCGCCGGACATACGATTCTCGGCGAGGTTTAGAACGCCGAGCTTGGTGAGTTTTCCGATGTCGGATGGAATCTCTCCGGTGAGTCTGTTTCCGGCGAGGTCGAGGATGCGGAGAGAGGCTAGGGAGGTTATGCACGACGGAATCTCGTCGGAGATTCCTTTCCAGTCGGCGAGGACGAAGGAGGTGAGCGCGGTTAAGCCGCAAACCGCCGGGTCAATCGTACCGGTCATGGAACCGGACCGGCCTGCTTTTTGGAAAATTGCGTCTTCGGATTCGCCACGGAGGGAAATGTCGGTGACCCGACCCGAGTCCGGATCGCAGCTGATACCGTACCATTCTTTGCAACAGTCTTTGTCTTCGGACCAAGTGTTGAAGATGCCGAGGTTTGGTTCGGTCAGTGATGACTTGAAAGCATTGAGAGCCGTCTGGTCGGCAGGGGAGCAGGATCGGACGGCTGTGATGACGACTGAGATGAAAGTTACGGCGAGTAGTGAGGTAAGCGGCGATGCCAACGACTTTGTCATTTTTTAAATTATTATGTGACGGTGAAGACTGAAGAGAGTGGTGTTATGTGAATATTGGATTATATAGAAATGATGAGGGGAGAAAAGAGTGACATTGCATGTGCATGGGTATCATGGGCATGTGCATGTTACTACTATTGTTACTATGTATTTTAACTTTACAAATGTATTTTTTTTTTTAAATATACAAATGTATTTTTATGCATAAAGAGGAGGATCATGTGTGTATGTCAGTTTTTGACTTCTTAAATATTTGATATTTTCAGATAAATCGAGTATTCAACAATGATCACATAAGAAAAATTAAGTTCATGTTGATTTGTAATTCACTGGATTTTTAAGTTTATATTCTTGAAAGTAACATATTGAGTGTAGTTACAGACTTAGAGAATATAAAGCAAAAAACTTTCATATGAATTAGTTTTGTGACATATTTACATACTAATTGAAGATTTTTTTTAATACAACACCATAACTCAGATCAATGAATGGATTACGGAGGGTAAATTTTATTTGCCAAGGTCTATTGCCATACAACAGAGCAATCATGATGATCTATCTCTCTATAACAGAAACTCCAATAAATTTCACATCAATGAAGCATTATATGCCTAATTATGAGTGATAATTTACTAATTATTAGAGACAACATTTTAATAAAACAAACATGGTTGGTTGGCCCTCGTAAATACTTTTACATGTGACTCATGTGGTCCTATAGAGCATTTAAGCATCTCCTCCTGTGTCATCCAGAGACTCTGATCTTCATTTATATCTTTTTCTAATTTCTCAGGCCAGATTCATCATCAAAATTCTGTTGCAGTTGATCTAATTAGCCCTTGTATGTACGAATATTTACATGTAACCTTTTTAATAACTATTTTTACATATAACCTTGATGAGAAAATAATATTTTAAGCATCTCCAGCATTTATGACCTGAATCTCGTAGCTCACGTTATCTTGGTCATGACATGATTCAACGCCCATCACATGCACAGGGGTGCAAGATCCATTTTCATGGAGCTGTCTTTATTATTATTGTCCAACTACTAGAACTAGGGGTGGGCAAAATATCCGTAAATTTTGATTCGATCCGTTATTCGTTTCGATTCGATCCGAAAAATTCGAATATCCATAATTTTACAAATCGAAACAAATACTAAAATCCAATATATGTCAAATAAGGAGCAAATCACAAATACTTATTTTTTAAAAATCGGATATCCGATCCGATCCGTAATGTACATATGCATATATATATATATAATTTTATATCTCTATATATTATTTTAGTTATTTTATCCACTATATTAATAATTTGGTCATTATATTTTTAAAAGTATGTAATTTAAATATTTTGTAATTAAAATATTCTTCTTTTAGACTAAAATTTCTCTAAAAAGATATTTTTTTTTTTAAAAAAGCGATTTTATTATTATTTTTTATCGGATCGACGGATCGAATCGGATATCCGATAAAATATACTGATATTTCCGGATATCCGTAACATCGAATATCCGAAAGATCACGGATCGGATCAAATCGAAAAATCGAATATTCGTATGGGACGGATCGGATCACGGATATCCTTAAAATTCCAGATATCCGCTCCGTGCCCACCCTAGCTAGAAGTATTTTAAACATAGAACTCTTTTCAATTATATTCCAGAGCTATTTAACTCGTGAGTGACAAGATTCATTTGAATTCTCAGACCTTGAAAAGCAATGTAATTTGTCTTTCGCATAAAAGACGAATTTGCAACAGTTATATCTGTCTCTAATGTATCATTAACATATTCGTTTATGTTCATGTTGATACAGAAGACAACAAAAGCAAACATAATAGATGAGGCATTCAGTAATAAAAATCCTTCCAACAAGTGATATCTCTTTATCATAATAAACTCAGACCTATACATTTGCGTTTCAACTCTCCATTTTTTGTTTGTTTAGAAATGAATAAAAAACAGAGTTAAAATGTTTTTTTTTTGTTATACATAAAGAAAAAAAAGAGAGGGAACTTGAGGTGTTTCTGAAAGGTGTTTATATATATAGTGGATATGTTAAATATATATATAGAATATATATATTATAGATTGTGGTAAGAGTGAGAGTCAAGGGGTAGAAGAAGGTCCAGCCAAGTCACCACCGCCTGAGATGGAGATGAGAGGTCGGCGCAAGATACTTCTACTAACGAGATGTGAATCAAGATACACAACAATCACTGTTATATCATCATGAAAATGTCTCCTCACTCCTCTATCAATCTTTTTTAGATCTGAATATCTCATCTCTCTCTTCTTTGCTGCTTCTCTTAAAGCTGTTTTTATTAGCTTCCTAGCAATTCCCTGAACACACATACATACGTTTCAATCTATGTACAATAAAGAGAGAAAGAAAACAAAGAGACTTACATTACGAGGGCTAGTGTTCACAATGTCAACAGCTTCCTGATTGGTCATGTGCTCCCATAAACCGTCTGATGCAAATATGAGAAACTTATCCTCTGAATGGATTTTGTGTACTGTGATTGCAGGCTCTGCTAAAAGGATCGGTGTATGAAAAGTCTCAGGAACTCTGAACTTTGCTAATAGCGGCTCCCTGTTGAACTCTGCTTTCTTTAAGTATGCATCACCTATTGACCGTGACACCTTCAAGAAACATAACAAGACTTCATAATCAGATTTTTTCACATGACTATATCATTCACATGCACACTACTATGTAACAAGAGTCTAGAAAACAATTTTTTTACCTGTATAATACCTTTGACACGCCACACTTTGTGTTTCAAAACCACAATCTGAGGGTCATTTGGATGCAACAGCCGCAACTCCTCTCTCACAGATTCATAACTCGCGTTGTGCTCAGAAGATAACTGAACAGCCTTGACAATTTTATAAGCTTTCTCCAGTTTTCCTAGCACAACCCGAGAGTCTCCCGCGTTAGCAATGTACAGTGATCCACTACATATGATCCCTACAAGACAACAAGCTCCAACAGAAGCGATTTGAGGTTTTGTCTGCCATTGCCGCCGCACAAGAGATAGAAACTCCTCTTCTGTAGCTAAAAATGCTTTTGTTATAACGGATGCAGACATTCCATGATTCTCCGACGTAAACTCTGCATCAAGAGAAAGTGTCAACACCAATGTTCTAAAATCGGTCTAAGAGACGCCTATGCGTGTTTGAATAGTGTTCTAAAAATCGGTTTAGGAGGCGCCTATGCATCGGCCTAGTAAGTTTGAATAGTGTAGTGTTCTAAAAATCGGTCTAAGTGTCGCCTATGCATCCCACCTAGTCGGGTTTGAATAGTGTTCTAAAAATCGGTCTAAGAGGCGCCTATGCATCCCGCTTAGTCTGGTTTGAATAGTGTTATAAAAATCGGTCTAAGAGTCGCCTATCCATCCCGCCTACTCGGGTTTGAATAGTGTTCTAAAAATCGGTCTAGCTCGTAGGAGACTCTTTGCGTCGGCCTAGTTGGGTTAGAATGAGACTTTTTAGACAACTTTTTTTAAATCGGTCTATGTGTTTGAAAAATCGGCCTAGTTGCCCATCTAAACATTAATCCTCTATACGAGTCCTAACCACAGTTTAGCGATTTTTCGAACATTGGG
Organism: Diplotaxis tenuifolia; assembly: GCA_014822095.1. Lineage (NCBI taxonomy): Eukaryota > Viridiplantae > Streptophyta > Magnoliopsida > Brassicales > Brassicaceae > Diplotaxis > Diplotaxis tenuifolia. The sequence continues at coordinate 8,500 of JABAYD010010893.1, forward strand.
CCTCAACACACAGTCTAATTCAACACACAAAGCAAAGCAAGACAACCACATACTTACTTCTGATATTATCAAAGAGGTGTTTATTAACAAACCGAGCAGCTTCAGGACCACCATGACCATCATAAACACCAACAAAAGTAGCTTGAGGACCCGAATCAAACATACTAACGGGTCCAGACTCAAGCTTGCTATGATCCTCAAGAAGATTGTTAGCTTGAATCACAGACATTGAAAACTCTCCAGCAACATGGTTACCAGAATCTTTATACCAAAGAAGCCCATCACATCTTCCATTAACATCTCCTTTACTTGAATGATCTCCCTTCACAGAAGGTCGTCTCCAACATGGTGCTACGATCCGCAATATAGTCTCTGATACCATAATACAAACCCCTCTTCAAAGCTTCACTTTCATCCAAAGATGTAAACTTTTTAAAAACCCAACAGATCAAAACTTGCTATTCCTCCTTCCCTAGAAAAATTAAAAATAAAATGAACATCTCTTACATAAACTCAAGAACAACGGATTGTTGTCTGAAATCAGACAGAACTGGATCAAACAATACCTTTTTGATCAAGATCGAGATCGGGAAGAAGATTGGTTCTGGTGAGGAGTTACGATGCGAGGGGGGAAGATCGTAACTCCGATTGGATTACAGGAGAAAGAGGGGAAGAGAGATGACAAAATCTAGTTGCGACTCTGTCTGAATTCCATATTTGGGGGTTTGATTTCTCTGTATTTTTCTATCTTTTATTTTTTTGATTTTTTTTTTATTTTCTGTTTTCGATTATTTTTTTTTCATTTGTTTTCGAGTTTAGCTGTTTTGGCCATTGACCTCGCAAACAACCCGGAGTTTTAGGCAGTTTTTTCTCCTAAATTTAGCAAATGTTTTCTCTACTTCTTTAGAATAATAAATTATTAATATATAGTGATTTAGATGTTTATTTTCAGTTTTAAAACAACTTTCAAATATAAAATAAGCCGTTTGTAGGTTAATTGGTTGAAAGGCTAGTAACTGAAAATTTCCACTACCAAAATTAATCAGGATTAAATAGTAAACATCTGAAATTCTGAATTATCCTACAATGCACTTTACACGACACAATCCTCCTATGTTCAGTTTACTTTGGAAGGAAGGCATGGTCAATAAAAATAAGGCCATTGTGGTTGAACACCTACATGACTCAGGCCCGGTTCAAAGAATATAATAGCCCATGTGCCATATTGATTTTTTCAACCTTAAATTAAATTATGCTTTGCTTTTAGAAGTTGCCCTTGTGCACTTACACTGTCATACCCTTAAAGCCCGGCCTGCCTAAACCGTGGCACATTCTACCTAACAACAGAATGCAAACCATATATCTTCAAATTATAATTTTGTATATAAACTTAATATCTGCTGTCTGCAATTTGGCATGTTGCCATGTTGAACGTAGAATCCTAGACCTTCCACATGATAGTTTTCCTTGCCGGTATTAACCTGCACAATCCCATATATTTTAAATTGTGTTTATACTTTTTTTTGATAAATAAATTGTGTTTATACTTTCGAAAATAAAAGTCTTTTAACTTAAAAAAAATATGACGGGTTATCAGGTTATGCATAACCTACATACCGGTCCTAGTCAGCACGAGTATGATTTTTTTTTATCTCCGGTGAGAATTGAATTGGTTCATTATTAATCAGCAGTTGTATACGATATTTTTTCATATCCACAATACTGTATATCTGTATTTGAAAATACTAATTGTTGTTGGGAAAAAAATATTTGTAAATCGCAAACAACTTGGTCCATATCTCTTCATATATCAATCATAATAAATAGTTTTAGAATATAGTCAAAGAAAATCAGAAATGAAAACAAAAATAGATGATTTGATTACAAAAATAAATGAAAGAGACGACATATTGGCCGGTGTATGGTGTCATAAGGCATTCTAGAATGATTGGAACACAATATTTTAATATATCCTCTAATTAAAGTGGACAGGGTAGTTACGTAATTCACAACCAGACGACGGAAAGTGGGGGGTGGTGGAGAGAGAGATGATAAGAGTTGCAAACGCGTCTCGTCTCTCCCCCATATTCCATTCATTTCCTCTCTCTCTCTTCTCGTGCTTCTCTCTCTACATTCTCAATTCAAATAAACTCGCCGGAGAACGTGAAAATCAATATACATGGCGCAGAGAAC
>JABAYD010010894.1:0-16270 GCA_014822095.1 Diplotaxis tenuifolia
CGTCATGGGTAGACTGACTTTGAGAGCTTCTCCAACTTTCTGGAAGAAGAAAAAGAGAAAGAAAGAAGACCTCGGAGAAAGTCAGACTCTTGTCGCAGAAGAATGTCTCTCACTGGTGAAATCTATTCTTCAACTCAGCTTAGTTACGTAGGAGTGGAAAGAAACTTGGCAAGCTTTGCCTTGTTTAAGTTTTAAGAGACTTTTTACCATTTTTATGTGAAACTTCCAGAGTGTTGTGGTGAAACTTCCAGAGTGTTGTGGTGATGTTTATGGCCTTTCGGGTGTCCATCCATTTGTGTTTAGATGTTCTTGTTTTAACTGTTTCTGAATTTGTTGCTCTGTAGTTGTATTAGTTGAAGCCGAATAGTTGGCTTAGCTAGTGTTACTGACCTCGTTTCTCTATGTATTCATTGTATTTGTAAGCTCTCATCTGCACTAGGAGCTACTTCGGAGGTCATGGATACATAACATATGTAATAGCATGGCATCCTTTGGGGAATGTGTTTTTGTGATCTCCAAAGTGATGTAGTAGATCATCTTACTTTTCTATTGTTGCAGAGTGAAACCAATAGCTCTTTGTTCAAGTGTGTACATAATAGAAAGTGAAGTTTATTCAGTTCTTGGTCTTTTAGCTATGAACACAACGTCATCCTTGGCATTACTATACATATTTTGATTTCCTTCATTAGCACTGGCTAAGTTGAGTCGTCCCTGCTCTGTTATTCAATTGGGACATCGCTTGATTCATAACAGTAGATTTTGTTTAGTTTGGTGTATTGTTTTCTTGGATGAAATGTACTCTTGCAATCCAATCAATCAATGTTGTACATCAGCGGTCTTCTTTGATTGTAAAGATCATTAAAGTCGACATCAGTGGCCTCCTTAACAAAATAAGATGGGGAAAGTAGAAAATTGAAGAGAAGAAACAGCATGACATTACATCTTTTGAGTTTGAACAAAAGGTCTTAAAAGGGAAAACCCAAAATATCACAAAGGTGTTTAAGTGGTGCATAAATCCTAAAGGAGCTTATGTTAAAATCATCGACACAAACGAAGCTGCTTACATGAAACGTTAACCATCCTCATCAGCTTCTTCGTCCGACTCTACCAAAAGTAAAAAAAACAAAAAAAAAAATCCCTGCTTGTATGTAGCACAACTCCAGACCAGAAACAACAAACAAGTTACAGTCTCTAATATATTCCCTAATGACAATTGGAGATAGAGACCCCTTGAAGGTCAAACTGTAGCTAATACTACACTTATGTGCTTCCTGATCATGCCTTAACCTCCTCTCCACCACCAGATTCTCCACCTTTCTCTTTCTCAGCATCCTCTTTCCCAGCATCTTCTTCTTCTCCTTTCTCATTCTCGGCTTCATCCGCTAGGTTAGTGAGCTCATCTTGGATCATCAGCTTTATTGATGATTTTCTTGAGGTGAGATCCAGACTGAACTTCTCAGCTGAAAGACAGGACAAAACAATGCACGTTAGCCAATGAAAAAAAAAGAAAAACCACATGCAGGATCATCAAACAATGCACAGAAACAATCTCATATGTGCTCATACCTAATTGCTTGAGGATGTCAGTGAATGTGGCCTGCCAAAAAATGACACAACCTTTGTCAGATATCTTTAGAATAAAATGATACAACCTTTGTTAGATATCTTTCTTCTAAGCTCAACTACTATAGTTTCATTGTTTAAATCCTCACCGTGTTAAAGTCCACCCCTTTCAAGATATCAATGATTGCACTTCTCAACTCCTCATCACTAGGCTCCTTGTTTTTCCCTTTCCCTTTCCCGCCTTTTCCTATTATGAGAGAAACAAGAGTAACCAAGACAGATAAAACAAGAGGCTACAATATAAGATTAAGGTTCAAGATTTCACACGCTTCTGTGTTACTCAAATGTGCTTCATTCATAAAATATATTTTTTTAAAAGACCAAACCTGGTTTCTCCTTTGATGCCGATTTTGAAGGAACCTTGGCTGGGTTTTCAGTCTTCTTCCTCTTAGAGGATGATGCCTTTGGACTTGCATCACTGTCGTCATCACTCTTCTTTCGTTTTCCTGCTGAGCGCTTTTGAGTAACTCTCTTTGGAGGTGGGCTAGATTTCGCAGAGACTGCGGCTTTCTTGCTTCTTGATTTCCCAGCTGCAGATCCTTTCTTTGCAGATACAGTCCTGGAACTACGTTTCTTCTTCTTCTTAGTTTCGTCCTCTGACTCCTCCTCAGATTCATCTTTCTCCTCACTTTCAGAAGGCTGAGGCGCCTCGTCATCTGATTTATCAGGAATCTCATCTCCATTCTCCTCCTCTTCAATCTTTCCTTCCTCCTCCTCCTCTGTCTCCTGCTCTTTCTCTTCTTCTTCTTCCTCCTCTTTCTCTTCTTCAGACTCATCATCAGATTGAGGTAAGCTCTTTTTGTCCGTCCTTGTTGCTTCCTTCGTCTTCTTTTGGCTCTGCAAAAACATATTATCAGATTTAAGGTTAACTTGACCAGACACAAGGACATGGAAAACAGCCAAATGCATTAAACCGACGCACACATTAAACCTCCAGTTCCAAGCTATTGAGTAATACCTTTGCTGATCGCTTTGAAGACGAACTTCCAGCTGCCTGTGAACTCTTCTTAGGAGTTCTTTTGCGCTTTAAGCTCTTCACAAAAGAAAAAGAAACTGTGTTATAACTTATATGCACAAAGAAGATTTTAAGCTCAACTGTCAGACAAAGCGTTTCTTAACACCAAAGTTACCTTCTCTTTCTCAAAAACTAGAACATCAGTTGTCGCATGAGGTTTTTCCAAAAACTCAAACAGCTTTGCAACGATATCTTCCTATATTTTAGGAAAACAACCAGACCGTCAGTTGCCAAGTTGGTTACATTATAAAGAATACAGTGACAAGGACATTAACCCTTAACAGCATGCCCACTCTTTTCATAAAAAAAAACTTGAGGAACAAGAAACGAATTGCCATAATAACCTTTTTTCTTGTACTAGACTTGGTAACTGGTATGTCAAAGAGATCGCAAAACTCCAGCAACTTTTCTTTGTTGCATTTGTCAAGCTTTTCTTTTATTTTATCTTTTGACTTTTCCTGCCATGAGAAAACATTATTCTGTAAAGGAAAGATGACATGAGCATATGTAGAAACAAGCCTAATTTATTATGCCGCCCACCTCATCGCCTTGCCATTTGTAACCAGAAAAGCGCAAAATGTTTGTCTTCACCTGAGCAGCCTGTCAAGGAAAGAAAATCGAGTAACATATGAACATATGATTAGCAGACCCTCAGTAATCCTACATTAGAATCCCCACAAAAACATGCATTGTCTAATGAAAAGGTACAACAAGATGCTCACTTTCCCTCTTCTCCCACCAAATAGAATTCCGTGTAGCAGCCTCAAAACGTCTTCAGACTTATTCCTTCCTATCTTGTAAGCAACTGCAGAGAAACATACAACTTATCAAATTCATTTCAACTGATTGAGCAGATGGGCCGAAGTACTTAGAAAATACGGTCATGACAGCCAACTTCAAGTTCTTGCAATCAAACAAGCTGTAATCACTGAACTCAAAAGAAAAACATCCAACAAAGCGGACACACAAAGCCAGAAGAAACAAAAAAATCAACTAACGATATAAAGCCTACACATTCTACACAATCGTTACACAGCTTGCAGAAAACCTTTGATAAAAAAAAAGAGAATTACAAAGGGCAACTCATGAATAGGAAAGGACTATGTGCTCTAGCAAAAGACTGTTCATCATAATTACAGATTAGGCTGAGAGGAGCTTTAAAAACAGCTATTTGGAATATGAACATACCATTTGGGATATCTTTGAGAGGTGTTCCTTTTCCCTGCAGTGTCCAAAAGTAAGTCATAAGCATATCTAACATATAATTCACTATATAGAGACCAAACAAAAGAAAATATTGGCAAACCTTTTCAATTCGGAGTTCATTTGAAGAATCTTTATCAACTACAGCGACAAGCCTTTCAACAGATTTTCGCTCACGGACAGGGCGGTCAGAGCTGTAAGGGGTCTTAGGTGGTTCAGTATCCTTCTTTTTTTCCTCACTCTTTGTCTTTCCGCGAGCCTTCTCATTCTTCCCTTTCCCTTGCTTGCTAGTCTTCTTGCTATCTTCTTTTTCATCTTCCTTTTCGTCCTTTGTCTCCTCCTCTTTATCTTCAGTTTCACTCTCTGCTTTTTCGTCCTCCACTTCTGGCTCACCGACCTTAGCTTCTGCCTCCACTTCCTCTTCTTTGTTTACTTCCTTCTCCCCTTCTTTGTTTGTTTCTTCCTCCTTCCCATCTTCAGCAAGTTCACTCTCATTCTTTTCCTTTGGTGCTTCTTCCTTGTTATTATCCTTCTTTTCATCCTCATCGACGTTGTCTCCACCAACCAACTTCTCTTCCTCTTTGATGTCTTCCTTATTCCCTTCCTCGTTTCCATTTACTTCCCCTCCTAGTTTCTCCTCCTCTGATTCTTTCTCAGTCTTATCCTGGCCTCCTTCAGTAGTATCTTTCTTGTCCACCCCTTGATCTTCGGCACCACCTTCTATGTCTTTATTGTCATCAGACTCAACGGTTTCCTTCATCACAGTATCTTCCTCTGTAGCATCTCCAGAAACACCATCAACAGCTTCCGCCTTCTTGACATCTGTGTCTTCATCCATTTTATCAGCTTCTGTTTGTCCTTCATCTTCATCCGTTTTCTCAATCTCAGCTTTCTCCTTGCCTTCGTTGACATCTTTCTCTTCTATATTCTCAGTCTCAGCTTTCTTCTCTTTCTCTGCAACATCTACCTCTTTATCTTCATGTTGCTTGCTCTCATCATCTATCTCCATTTTCTCAGGTCCAGTATCCTCATCTTTCTTGTTCTCCTGTGTTTCTTTGCCACTAGGATTCTCCTCCACCTGTTTTCCACTGAGTGCATCTGATGGATTTTGAAGAGAACTCTTCCCGTTGGCTGTTGGCTCAACACTGACTTTCGTATCTTCTTCCCCCATCGTTAAAAAAGTCAGTCTTCAGCAGATCTTCAACGCCACGAAAAGGCTGTGGAAAATATAAATTCAGAATTATAAACTTCCACCAAAAGAGGCATATAGTAATATACACAGGTTTATGAATTACCAAAACACACAGAAACAGAATACGCAAAGATTCATAAAGAGCAAACTCAAAGCTATATCGTACACTTCATTGCATTCCTATGAGCTCTCTAACCAGATAAATTGAAATAAGAAGCTTCAATTTCTTAAAGGAAACAGAACCAGAAGGGTAAGCAAACATTATCATAAAGTTGAATACTTTCTAGATCCAAATCAAACTAACTCAAGAGAAAATCAAAGAACTCATACAGCAGTAGAGAGGTCACTACTCGCTGTCAAACTTCAAATTCTTAAAAGATTCTCAGCTAAGCTTAGCCACAAATTCGCAAAATCAAATACAAACCCTAAACACAGCATCCAAAAAGGAAAACCCAGAAAGATCAAACAAAAGAAGCTCACACAGTGATGAAAAGAGGCTCGAAAAGGAGAAGACTTTGGAATCTCACCTCTTTCTTTCGCTATGCTCTTCTCAAAAGGACTGAACTTTCTCTCCTCTTTTTTTTATTTAACTAAAAACTTTTATTCACCAATGCTCCGATTTGGGGATTTTTTTTAAATACAGTTAAATTACCCGACGTGGAGTTTAATGGACGGTTCGGATTTCGTGTGATAATACTCTCTCGTGTATATGGGTGACAACAAACCAAACTTCCGGTACGATGATTTATAGAATAAAAGTTTTAATTTTAAGAAGATTATCCCGGCTAAACATTATAAATACTTTTTAATTTAATAATGTGTCAAGTAATTCTTAATTTATGTGTTTGATAATTTACTATTTTTTAAAAGGAAACGAATCATATTCTCTCCGCCGTGTCAATTGTGAGAACCGGATCCGATTCGGTTCAACCGCAAATACCAATTACTGATGGTTAGTGTTGGTTCCTTTCTTTCTTTTTGTCTCCTCTTTGTAAACGTTTAATATTATCACTCAACACAACAGAACTTTGAAAGCAACAAAACAATCATCTATCATCACCTTTTCTTTGAGCTAATCAAATGCAAACAAACATACATGACTTTTAGTTTCGTCTGCAGTAGTCAAAGTTCCACACTCGTCATAATCCAATTGCTCAAACTCTTCCATAATCCCAGCTATATCTTTCTCATCAATCTTCTCCATCTCCTTCAGTTTATACACAATAAACTCAGCAGCTCTACAAAACACACACAAAAACAAATTAAATATTTATTATATTTTATCACGGAGAAGTTGAAAACTAAACAAATTCATCTATCAAATAATAGTATAGATAAGAAACTACATAATCTTAACTTTGTGGACAAAAAAAAAGTGACCTTAAATTTAACATTTATTATATTTTATCAAATTAAACAGCCATAAAACATAAATTCAATTTGATAAATATTTTTACAAACAAAAATTAATATGACAAATTAAGTAAAAATGGAAATTTAAAATTTAAAAAAAAATAAATGTATGGTTGCGCAGATCATATATTATAAATCCAATGTGATAAATACTAAAAGCTATAAAACATGCAACACCAAATTTTAAAGAAATAAGATATAAAAAAATATTAGATATTATTATCAAATTTTGAAGTGTAAAAATACATGTGTAGATGCAAGGATCATAGTTTAAAAAGTGGGTAAGATAAAATGAAATTATGCAATATAAACTCTAACAATTATTGTGGTTAGAAATCTCACATTGAATAATTTTTTAATACATGTAAAAAAACTATACGTAATCATTTATGAAAAATAAAAATTTATTTATAAGAAAGTAATAAAATAAATACTTAACAAGCTCTAGTTCGAAATAAAGTAATAGATTTCGATGTTATGAAAAAAACAAGAATGGACCTTGGGTTTTATCAGATTTGGTTCGGTTTAATTATATATAAGTGACTTAAAAGATATAAAGACCGAGAAAAGTTCTTGTGGACAAGAAGCAAACTTGAAGCTCCTTCGTGAAAAATCCAAACCGGAAGTTCCCCAGAGAAATAGAGTTACTAGTAGTAAGGCTTAATTCTCGGAAAGAAGATGGATGTGATAAAGACTCAACAGATGTCAGCAAGTACGATCGAGAAGGTGGTGGTTCACCCACTCGTCTTGCGTAATATCGTCGACAATCACAACCGTCTCGTTAAAGACTCGGGAAAGCATGTTGTCGGTGCTCTTATCGGCAGTATACCCCGTGGTATCGTCCGTTATATAGAATTTTTTTGTTAAATACAAGCGCGGCATGGAACTTTTTTGAAGAGATAAGTATAGATTTATAAACAATAACTAAACGAACAAGAGAAGTTATTTATGTTACAAGATTTATTGTTTCAGTTATACACGCAACCAATTATGTAACGATCTTGGTTCCAATGTTTCGGATGTCCAATCCAAAATGACAAAGTTATATGTTCTTTAAATGAATTTTGCTAAGGCCATGTTTAAAGAGATAACATTCCTTGTGTGCTTGGGCCTTTTATATTTAGAAAAAAATGTAATAGTGAATCAAGATCAGTTTTTGTGTGCTTCTTTAGACACTGTGCCAAGCCCAATTCGCGTGGGACGTGGCATATAGTGATTGGGCCGTAATTGAAAACAAAAAACCGGCGAACACAACATGTATGTATCCTCATCTCCTTTGTGTATTGTTCTCATCAATTTAGGTTCTCTTCGATTTAGGTTTCTCATCGATTTAGGGTTGTCATCTATTTAGGTTTCTCATCAATTTAGGGTTCACAACAGGTATGTCTCCTCGTCTCTTTTCTTTGATTTATATAGAAGAGAAGTGAATATTTTGGATTACGCTTCTGCTTCCCTTTTAAATATTTCAGATTACGCTTCTGCTTCCCTTCTAAAGGTCTGATTTTTATAGATTGACATTAAAGTATCTCTTTTGGCTTTGGGAGCAACGGCCTGTCCGGCGCTGAACAAACGATTCAAGGAGGCCATTCTTCTGAACATAGACGGCAAGCCGTGGACGGTGCGATTGAGATTTAGCGAGCCAGGGGGCTACTACTTCATAAAAGGGTGGAGGAAGTTCTGCCGTGATAACAAATGCCGCTACGAGGATGTGTTTGCCATCAACATTGTTGGAGATGGTATGTCAACACCACTGCTTGCCGTGTATGCTCCAACTAAGGAGATATTGGGGATACTGAAGACTTGGAAGAAGAAGTTGAACATTGGTGAAAGTTCAAGGAGGCTCGTGTGACTCCACTGCTTGTCACGGGTGATGTATTAAAGGTGTTTGGTTAACGGGAAAGTGTAGCATTTTGTTTCTGTCTACACTTGTAGTGTATTGTAGTGTACTTTGGTCACGGATGTATGGGTCACTTTTTCTTTTCAATCACGGATGTACTTTGAACTTTGTATGGGTCGATGTTGTAGCTCTCTACTCCCTCTATATAGTGTAACTAGATTTTGACCCGCGCTTTTGAAGCGCGGGTTTTTGAATTCCAAATAAATTTTGAAATAGTGTTATATGATTGTTATACGATATTATGTTAAATAGTCGTATTATGTCTGAGATTTGTTTTTGTAATACATAATTTATGAATTAGTTTATGTAGACAATTTACCTCAATTTGCACCAAGACATATCCAAAAAATTAGGTTTGGATTTTTCGGGTCTCGATCAATGTCTTCATTGGATATTTTTTGGACCCGTGAATCTTTGTTCATGTTCATATCCTACTCGACACACGACCGAGTATCTCAAAAGCGCAGTTTTTCGAAATGAAACAAATTCTTTTAAATGAATTTTTATTTAAGATAATGTATAGATTTAGATACATTTATCCAAGTGAAGAAAACCGTACCAAACTGAAAAAAAACAAAAGCAAAATTAAACCAAATTTCATAAATACTCGATCATATCATATATCTTTGGAATCCAAAAATAGAAATCGAACCGAGAACCAAATGGATATTTAAATTATTTAAACAAATTATGTACCTACAAATATTAATTACATATAATATCCAAATACTAAATATCATAAAATATTATTTATAAAACCAAATTAGGCAAAAAATGAATTACCCAAATATTATCTATTCAAAATATTAAAATATTCAAATTATCTAATATTTAAACTGTAGAAAAGTTTATATTTAGAATTAAATAAAAACATACCATATGCATTGTTAAAATTTGTAAAATAAATAAATATCTATACCATTAAAATCTTCTATCCGTTTATATCCATTTGATTTTTATATATAAGATTAATCATTTAGTTCATGTATAAAAATGTAATATTAAATTTTAATAATAGATTGCATGTACTTAATTAAATCAATGTCTCATAGTTGAATAATTGACTTTAAAGATTTTAAATTCTAATTTATGTAAATATATTAAATATATGAGAATATTATAGATATTTATTGTTAGAATAATTATATAATAGATTATGGAAAGTAATAAATGAGTTGGATTAAATGATATAGCTAGTATTTATATACTTAGAGAAATATAAGGGAAGACAAAAAATGTTAGTTTAATGAAAGGGTCTAAAACAATTTGTATAAGTAGATTTTTTAGGTGTCCTTCCCTTTTAATAGTATTGATGTACTCTTTAATTATGAATGCACTCTTTGAAAGCTATGCAAGTTTAAAAAGATGGTAGAGGCCGAACAAGACGGATACAATCTGTATAATCCTTGTATTTTCATGAAATTGATTGATCTTACTACACAATATGATTGTTGAAGATGAACGAGATTCATACTCTCTCTATGACGAACACGAATTCGATCAAGAAAATAAAACCGGAACTACTCCGTCTCGTTCGTTTTCAGTAAGCAAAATTAAAATTTGTATTAACTAAATAAAATGTTTGTATGTTTAATTTAGTAATAATTATAATAAAAAATTCCATTATTTTATTAATTTTTAAAGTTTAAGCACACCCATAGCAAAGTGATCTCCTTTTGACTAATTTCAAGCACACCCTATGTTTTTAAATTAAATACATTAATTTACTAATTATTTAAATCTAAGCACATCACTTTCCGTTCCCTCTTTAAGCATGCCCTAAGTGCGATGTGGTCACTGGATAAAATAGTAGTATGTTATTAAGAGAAAGTAGAAAATCTATGTATATTTAGTTAACTTAGAGGTTCACGTGAGTCCAAGGCGTCCATACGAAACCAAGCACATGAGACAAACTGTGTGTATATGGATAGAACTGGGCGACCCCATTCAAAACAAACCATATCTAGTTTCCTTACCCCACCAGAGAGACAGAGAAAATTGGAAAATAAAACCCTTTTTTATTTTATATAAATATTTACAAGGTAAGAGCCACATAAGTTTTCATAATATAGCAGAATTTCTTAAAAAATTTTTTATTCTAAAATAAAAAAAATTCGTGTATAGACATCAATTATATATTTTTAAAAATTTTGATATTTATAGTAATTTTATTATATTATTTTGTGTATATAATATACATTGCATAAATTTTACATATGATTTTATACATACTATTACTAAATCTCATCATAAATATATTATATGTTAAGAAAATATACGGATAATTCCATTGTGAATATACAACAACCATTAGGATGATAGGTTTTTACTTATATAAAATATGTAAATATATATATTATTGATTTATAATTTTAGTGGGACCATGTATTTACGTAGTATTTTTTTAAAAAATATTATTTTATTATTTTATAGATTTGTGTTAAAATTAATTTAAATTAGAACCGGTAAAATTTATTAATTTATAAAAAATATGAAATTATCAAATATTAATTTGTATAGGTTCTACTATAGTAATTTTTTTACTCGTAATCTTTTCAAATTGGAGTTTCCGAGAACTCAAAATTCTATTACAGTAACGAAAAAAGTAATTTTGATTTCTCGTGTTATTTTCGTACACCTTAGCTAAAAATATATCGTATCAAAGAAGTACTAAAAAGGTAGATGTGTTATTACACCCGGAAAATATTATGTATATATATATATATATCATTTTTGTGACTATTTTTTTACCAAAAAAGTAGGTGATTATTATATTTTATGATTATCTACGACACTAGTATTATAGGAAAATTGCATAAAAGTTTTGAAAATGGTACATTTTTAACTCCAATTTTTTTTCACTAGCATTTTAAACATTCAAAAGTGGCAATTGTATCACAATAAACCTTCAACCTTGACGTACTTGTACATCAAATAAAAAAATGATATGCTAAACAGGTAAAATCGATAATTTTGTTAGTTTTTTTCAAAAAAATCATTTATTAATAAAATAAATAAAAAATTAAACAAAAACATAAAATTGACTTCTAAAAATCGGAAAAATAATTAAAAATTAAGAAATTAAATAAAATTCAAAAAATCATAAATTAAATATTTTTAAAAATTATATTTAATAAAATAAAAATAAAATATTTTTAAAAAAAATCCACAAAAATTAAAAAAAAAAATCAAATTAGCTTTTTAAAACAAGGTTGCGTTTAAAGAAAATTGTTTGAAATTATCATCATTAGTAGTGATATGATTGAAATTTTTATTGTAAACGACGATACTTCAGTATTAAAAAAATTAATCTTGTAATTTTTATGCGTTTTTAAAATAAAACACTGACATGTCATTGTTGACAATAAAAAATGTCAAACATAGCACTATAAACGATTATGGTTTCAAATTTGTTCATTTAAAATACAATCTTGTAATTTTTACAAACTATTTTAATTTTTTGATTTTTTGGTATTTTTAAATTTTATTTAATTTTATGAATTTTGATTTAATTTTCTTTATTTCAGTTTAATTTTTGATTTTTTTTATTTTCTAATTTTTTATTTATTTTTGAAATTTAAATTTAATTTCTGTTTTTTCTCATTAAAATTTCTGATTTTTATTAATTAAATAATTATTTTTTAAAAAAATCTGAATAAATCATCAGTTTTACATGTTCAACATGTCAATTTTTTTCCTGAATGTACAAATAAATTAAGTTGAATTTGTTTTTATGATACAGTTGCCACATTGAAATTTAAACTGGTAGTGAAAAAACTTCAAAATTTAAAGTGTCTGCTTTCGAAAAAATTTATGTGATTTTCCTTTAGTATTACCGTAGCTAGATCAATAAAAAAAAATTTAGAATATGTTTACTAAATTATAATTAAAAGTTTATTCAACATTTCTATTTAACCTGGATAGTAAACTAGCGTTCGTATATTTGTATATTGATAGTATAGACTGAAAAACTAGTATTTTATATTACCTTTTCAACAAATATTGTTAGTGGATCTTTCCATTTAATTAAGCCCCAGTAGTAGTAGTTGTTGTCGTCGTAGTAATAATTCGTATTTAAGATTATAGATTTTACTGTAACGGGCATATATCCTAGCATTACTTGCCAGTAAATTCAATATTACTTAATTTTATTATTTACAATTAATTATAAAAGTTGACCCAGTGGACAAAACAAATTCAAGGTCTCTTGAAACCTATAAGTAGGGCTGGAATTAATATCCGGGATCCGTTATCCGATCCGGGATCCGTTATCCAATCCGGAATCTGATGTGCCGTGGGGTAGCACAACGGATAACCGGGAGGTTCGGATCCGGATCCGGATAGTGATTTTACGGATCCGGATCCGAATCCGGATAGTGAAATTTTTAGCCCGGATATCCGGATCCGGATCCGGGCCCGCTAAATATTTTTAAAATATTTAAAATATAATTATGTTTATATATTTATATTAGATATATTTTTATTAAACATAAATAAAACTTATTTTTAATAATTTATATTATTTTTTTAACTTTTTTTGCAAATAAATAATTTTAAATATAATAATAAATGCTTAATTATTAGTTTTGAATTTTTTTTTTTAAAAAACGGATCCGGATATTCGAGTTTCAGTCCGGATATCCGGAGAGCCCGAATCCGGATCCGGATAGCAATTCTACGGATCTGCCGAATCCGGATCCGGATACCTGAAAATATCCCGGATATCCGATCCGCCCCACCCCTACCTATAAGTATACTTGATGTAGCTCGTGATCTTTCAACTGCATGAGATCCATCAATAATCTCTTTCAGAGGAAAGAGAAACATGATGTGAGAGATGAGACTGAGGCAGAGGGAGAGAAGATCGAATAATAGAAGACAAGAGATAGGTTTAGATTGGTAAAGAAAGAACAGATCACCACCTTAAGTATTGCCAAACTTATTCAGTTCTTCTTATCAGATTTACAGATCACTGAGGGCCCTTACGCACGCAAAGAGATAATTAGCCCATCAATTTATATTTGTATATGTTAAATCAGTTCTTCTTGTGATTCTCACAAAAATAGAATAACTTTATTTTAGTGTGACTTTTACTCCAATGGTTCACTCTAAAATAAAGTTACTCTATTATAGAGTGGAAAATAGAGTGAAATCACTTTTTTACTTTATATTTGGAGTAGAAAAATTATTTCACTCTATTTTCCACCTATAATAGAGTAACTTTGTTTTATAATGAACCATTGGAGCAAAAATCACTCTAAAATAGAATTATTCTATTTTTATGAAAATTATAGAAGGAAAAATTAGGTTTAGGTCAGAGATGTTCTTAGGTTAAATTACCAAGCAACGATCTACACTTGGTAGTTTCCCTATTTTGATAAGAAAAAAAGCATTTGGAATTTTAGTTACCCATTTTTCGTCTTATAATTTGGAATGTCCAAGACTCCAAATACATTTTTTTTTTGGTGAATTTGTTCAATATACTTATAACAACTTAATATTAGGGATTTACCATAGTTTTGGGTGAAAAAATAGTAAAAAGAGGAAAAATGGATAAGAGAGAAAAATGGTAGATAGTTAATTTAGGGGTTTATTGTGTGTATGGTAGCAAATTTTTCTTTTTTTTTGATAAAAGGTCTGGATGACCAAATACATTTGTTCAACATTTTTGTCATAACGGTTACACAAGTCAGATAACATAAAACCGTATTTAATGGAGTATAACTTTAATTAAATATAAATAAATAATTTTTTTCTTTGAACTACCGTAGGAAAAGATAGGAAATCGTATTTATACTAGAAACCAATTTTCCAAATAAACAAACACAAAATCCCTCAACGCAAAATTAAATACCGCACCGACAATGTTTCCAGCCGGGCAACGCCACTAGTATCCAAAAGTACACGAGATCGCTAGTCTATATAAATGCTATAAAATCTTAAAATAAAAACCATATAAGCTAAATATATGTAGATCTCATAAATAAAGAAATAAATTAATTAGTTAACCAAATAAGATATTTCAAATTGTTGACAGAAATAATAATTAAGGACCTATTTTGGTAGACCACCGTGTGAAGGTTCAAATAAGACTTATAGAGTATAAACATTTGACAGAGTATTAGACTATTAGCTTTAGCTTTCAAAATCCATTATATATAAACGGCTGTTCTAAAATTATCCTAATTATAAGAAAAATTGTTCTTTCTTTTTTCATCTGAAATTCCATTAACTAGAAAGTTCAACATTACAACCAAGTATACGAAAAACAGAACTGGACATTATCACCAAACCAAACTACATATGTAGACCAAAAGAACAAGTTAGTAGCGAAGAGTTCTTCCTTCTCCAACCGGTCAAACATCAACCATCCCCTTGTATACCAAAAAATTTAGGGATCCAAGAGTAAATCAAAGAAGGGCCAAAACAAATAGAGTAAAAAGACAAAAAAACTATAGTAAAATGGAAACTATAGTAAATAAGAACAAAACGAACACATTTATTTATTTATATATTTTGCTCCAGGTTCAACTTCGAATAAGAGATTGCAAGTTTTACTCTCAAATCATAAAAGACAAAAAAAAAACTGAAGTAAAATGGAATATTTATTCTTCTTCTAATTTTCACCGGTTAGAAAATAGAGCAAATAAGAATAAACCACTTTTACTCTATTAATTTTACTCAAAAAAGTCTAATAGTCACATCCTTACACAGCAATCGAAAATTAAGACATATAGTCTCGGAGGACATCAATGTCTCGAGCTATCAGCAGTTAAAATAGTTGTAGAACTGTGAAGATCTACTATTCATAAAGCACTTATGTGACATATCAGCGACGGTAATTCAACAAGTATAAATTATGAACACAGATTCGAATTTTAATAGCCACTAAACCGCTACACGTATTATATATATACATAATAACCGGTGTCGTAATTAGAATTCAGTCTTGAAATATATACAGTCTATCTGTATAAATATTATATTATACAGTCCAAATACGAGCAGCTAGTGGTGTCAACAATAGCATGTGTATTTGATGGATTTGAATACATGTGGTGTCATCAATCGGCAACAATAACACAAATTAATTACTAGGTTAAATATTAATTAAAATAATCAAGCGAAGTTTTTATTTCTCTCTGGCCAAATAATATCAACATACAAAACTATAGTTCTAAGATTACTTGATCCAAAAAAAAAAGTTCTAAGATTACTTAGCAAAAGAAGATGTATCTTAAAACAGTTATTCATTGTAAGTTGGTAACCAAAATAAAATTTGCGAGTGTTGGTAAAAGATAATCTTCCATCTTTGTCAAAAAAAAAAAAGAGAAAGATAATCTTTCATCCGGGATTACATGCAAGAAATATAGAGTAGACCGTACTTGCAAGTTGCCAGCATATAAAGCCAGAGTACCAAAAACATGACTCTACATTCTTTTTTTCTCGATTCTCATTTCTCAGCCTCCAGTCACTATAATTAAAGACTACTCACATCAAATGTTACGTACTAATGAATTCAGAGTTTTGTGTTTTTAGAAATACATACGTATATATATATATATTATATATGCATGTGTTACAACGCAAATCCTTATTGCTATGCAAACCGTTTGAAAAACGTGTATATTACATGATTTGTCTGTCGCATCCATAAACTTGGAATATAAAAGCATTCCACAGTTCTACTATTTTGTACCTATCGGCCTATATGTATTTTAATTTCAACTCGTAAACAGTACTCAAGAAAAATAGTTGATTATTATTTTTTTTTCCGCCTTTTTTTTTTGTCCGCCGAAAAATAGTTGATTCTAGACCTTGGAAAATTGTGTGTATATAACAAGAAACTCAAGCAAGTTTCCTTTTTAAAAATAAAAATGCTTTTGCTTACCAAATCCGATTTTAAAGTGATTGTTTGAATTTAAAA
>JABAYD010010901.1:0-10373 GCA_014822095.1 Diplotaxis tenuifolia
AGCGAAATTTTTTTTTGGCCCTTTAAATTAAAAAAATTGCAAATACACTAAATATGCTTCGAGGAAGGTTTGAACCCAAGTAAGGAAGGTGCAATATCAACGGTTTTTACCGGTAGAGCTACATGAGATTTTTAAACACTTAGACCCCCAAAAATATATATTGGCGTTGGTCCCGAAGCATATGCTTCACCAGCTTCTATTCAGGCACAGCCCTACCGTCAGAAGGTGAAGGAGCCGGAGAGAAATTAGTGCCGGCTTATATAGGGGAAAAATGGTGCGACCGTCCCCGGTTCTAAATCCGAGTCCCCAGATTTTATTAATTAAGGGGTCCAATATTTTTTTATACATACATATTTTTATATAATTTTTTTAAAAATATTTATAAATTTTAGTTAAATATGGGCCCTAAAATATTTTACATATATATATTCATCAAAAATTTATAAAGATGTTAATGGTAAAAATTTTAGGATATATTTAAATTTAAATAAATATAAATATTAAAAATTGAAAAATATTTTTTGCCCGGAAACCTAAATAAATGTTGAGTCGGCCCTAAGAGAAAGTAGAGTTACGAGGAGTGACCACGACAAGGAGTAGCTTCTGACCCTTTTGACAGTGACCATCTGTTCCACTGATGAAGTAGACAGGACCTGGTTGATCTAGCTTCACCTTGGTGTTGCCATCAGTGTAGCTGGCTTTAGGGCTCGTGGTGTTGCATTTCTCGTAAGCCTCTCTTGTCACTTCGTAGCTGAAAACTGGAATAAACATGCGACAGTTTTATAAACATAGTCATTAATTAATAGTCAAGAATACAAAAAGAAAGTGATGAGAAAGTGACGGTGTACCGAGAATATATCCGACTTTGAAGTGAGCTTTTTGAGCCCATTCGTTGAAAGAGTATGAAGAGGAAGGTGGGATCTTCCAGTCAACGCAGTTGCCACCAGTGGCGAACCTACCTTCACTAGGAGGAGGCACTTGCCCCCATAAAAATCTAGAAATACATGTATTTGCATAATAAGAATAAGCTTTTAGTAGCAGAGATGGTATCAGCCCTGAATTTGCCTCCTCCCTAGATCACGGTTTGGTTCTAGTCCCTTTAAGCCCCACTAGATCTTGACCCGCGCACTGGCGCGGGTATAAGTTAATTTGAGAAAGTATAATAAACTCATAAGTCATCGGTTATTACTGTGTCTCATAAATTGTGATGCACGTTGTATGTTAATTATCGTATTGAATGTAACATGACTGGGGTTTAGTTTCCGGTTCAGCTTTTGTTGGATTCTTTATGTTTTTAGTTTTTTTTTGTTTAATTATAGAGATACACGAACTGTTTAAAGATTTATGTAAATTTATTTGCGTCCAGGTCAATGTTTTTTGGTATGAGATAAATTTGGTAACAATTATAATAACCGAGTACTATCAAATAAATTATTGGGGACAATATGATCACGGTTTGGTTACGAATTTGCGAGAAATGTTTTGATAAATTGGGGTAAAAACTCATTTTGGGGGAGGAGGGATGTTCGGATAAAAATTCAATTATTTATAAAATTGTAAAATTTTAGTTTAAATTATTTAATTTGAATAATAAAAATAATCTAGAAAAAAATAATTATTAAATTATTTGAAATGTAAGTTGTTATTATGGTAAAAACTGGTGTTATTTTAATTTGGTCAAAAAAAATTGAATATGATCTTTATATAAAATATTAAAAACAATACAAATACCTACAATGGGCCAATTTAACTTATGATCCACTTTGTCCATAATAAAAAAATTAAAAAAAAAAACCCCTGTCGGCAAGATGAGCTGAGGTTACCTTCTAACCTAACTCTCAACCAAATGAAATCGTTCATAGCTTCATCCAAAGAGATATGATTTGTTTCTAAGAAGATTTTAAAGTTGCAACTCAGGTAGTTTAAGATATAAGATTAGATTTTTCTTCTCCTCTGTTATTTCCTATTCCTGTCGTTTCATCTTTAGATCCGTTTGCTTTCAATTATCTTGTAGATCGGCTAAATTCGACAGAATTATGCTTCAAAATTACTCAATCATATTTTACATGGGAAAAAGATAAGAAGACCGAGGAGCGACATGAGGATTTCAGGGTAAACAGATATCAGGATAAACAATTGAATATAAGTTTAATTCCGTGTTGTTTGCCAAAATAGAATATCAATTCTCTTTTAAAGTGTGTCTCTCTCTTTTGAATTTTTTTATCTCAGAAACATGATACTGAATATAGACAGAGTATTCAGTTCATATTCATGCTCTAGTCTCAGGCGTTTTAAATTATATACTCAATAGTCTCATGTTCAGCAATTAATCATATTCATTCAATCTTGTTTTGTATGGTTTAAAGTTATGGACATGATGTTGCAGGGAACTTGGACAGAAGGTAATGATAAAGAAAAGAACATTGGGGATTGGCTGATCATTTACTTGTTCATAAGGACACACAATAGATTTACGAAAAAACAGGACAACATCAAGGTTAGTACTATGGTCTCTTCCCTTTTGCAATGTTTGATATTAAACGATGATTAGTTGATAAGAAGAAATTAACTTAAAAGCATATAGGTTTAGAATTAAGATTGAATCAGCTTTGTAATAGGATTTTTTAGCTTATGACTACTTATTGAATAAAAGGTAGGAATGAAACCATACGTGAATAAATCTCAATGTTGATTGAATAAAAAAAAGACTTTACTATTCTTGAAAGCAGAACCCACATCCGTTCTGCGATCAAATCTGCAAGTATCAAAAATAGGCTCAGACTAAGACTAATAGAAATATGCATATAGATTATTATTAGAAAACAAGTAGTTATCAAAAAAATACTTCAAATGACATATTTTATTACTCCTTTTCTTCAAGGTTGTTGAAAATTTCTTTAAAAACAACATTCATGGTTTTCTTTTGAGGTTTTCCATCTTTCCCAAGAATCAATATTTTCAATCCTTTCTTTGATGTCACTCTAGAAATTGCCACATATAGCTGTCCATGTGAAAACACCGGTCTTGGTAGGAAGAGACCAACCTCTGACAACGATTGTCCTTGGCTTTTGTTTATTGTTATATCAAAAGCCACACCTAAAGGCAATTGCCTTCTTCTCATTTTAAAAGGAAATCTAGTGTCTGATGGTGTTATCAACAATCTAGGAATATCTACCGTCTTCCCAACCTGTTCTCCAGTAATGATTCTAGCCTGAACCATAAAATCCCTTAGCTGAGTGATCTGCAGCCTAGTTCCATTCATTAATCCTTGAGAATGAGCAATATTCCTTAGAACCATAACAAGACAACCAACCTTCAGTCTAAGACTATGATTTGGCAAACCAGACACCTTAATAGTGTTTAAAAAATCAGGACCAAGAGCTTCGTCATTAAGTGCGATTTTATCCATTGGATCAATACTATCTGCGCTGATGTAAATCTTTTCCTCACCTGTAATATTAAAATTAACATAGTTAATTAGAGAAACAACCAAAATAAAATACTCTTCTTGTTAGCTAAGATTAAAAATAGATGCTTATTACCATCAATTTTATCCAACATGTAATCATTTATCATGTTGACATCTTCATTAGTAGGACATAGAATAGCTCTTTCTGGAAATTTTTTTGGCTCTTTGTTCTCTTGTAATGAAGCATAATCCCCATACACAGCTTTGCTTATGGCTTCTATAGGATCATCAAAGTTGGTAATCAAAAACTCTTCTGGAATATCGATCTCAACTTCCCTATCATTAGGCTCAGAAACTTTACCTTCACCAACCTTTAATATCCAGTCAGAGAACTCCTTAGGATCCTTGCCCTCTTCGATTGTCAGATCACCAGACAACAACTGCATGTTCTTTGTGAGTTTGAAAACCTTACAGTGCTCCCAAAGATAAGAAGAATTCAGCGAGGCTAAAACAATTTCAGCCCTACCTGCTTCATTTATCACGGGTAACACCTTTCTAAAATCACCTCCAAACACAACTACTTTTCCACCAAAGGGTTTTATTCTATGCTTCCCACATATATCAGACATGCTTCTATCTAGAGCTTCAAAACAATATTTGCTCATCAGAGACGCCTCATCCCATATAATAAGTGATGCCTCTTTTACTAAATTAGCTTTATCTGATCCATGAGCCATTGTACACGAAGAAAACTCATCAGGGCTAAGTGGTATCCCAAACCTCGAATGAACAGTCCTACCGCCTTGTAACAACAAAGAGGCGATTCAACTTGAGGCAACATTAGAACAATATCTCCCTTAGATCTTATAGCTGCGGATATTAATTTCCAAAGGAAAGTTTTCCCAGTACCACCAAATCCATAAACAAAAAACATACCCCCTCTTCCTTCAGTCACAGCATCCAAAATTTCATAATATATTTTCTTTTGCTCATCAGTCATCTTTGGAACATCTCTATCAAGAGTTTCTAACAATGCATCATGCGAATAACTTTGATCATCTAATATTAGAACATTTTCATCCGTACTGTCTGTTTCTGGAAGTTGTGGCATAGAAGGAAATTGATCAAGAGAAGTCCCATTGCGTCTCAAATGCTTTTGTATCTCTTGTAAGGCAAACTTCTTTTTGTCCTCATCACTTAACACAAGATCTACAAAAACAGAGAAAAAGTAGTTGGATGTTAATAAACAAAAAAATATATATATGATGACAATAATAGTGTCACTGCAAAAAAATTAATTCTCTAATAAAGCTTAGTTGATATATCCCCGTCTGATTTATATCAGATTACCCATAGGATATTAAAAAATTACGAACCTGGTCTATTGAAATACTTCCGACGACTATGCTCAATATCTTCAGATAAAATATGCCATGTACTTTCCCATACTGTCTCTGGCATAGAAAAATGACTTCTCCTCAATATATCCTCAATGTACTCCTTATCATCATCCAATAGCCCACGAGCGAAACATGCTTCTTTGTAGATAGGATAAAGAACACCTTCAAAAGTTTTAAAGTCGTCATAAGACGTAGCACATTTGACAACGTTTAACAACACACGCACATAATAAGCATCTTCTTGCTTACCGGGAGCATAGTTAATCCTTCAAATTCTAAATCCTCTTTTCCGCCGATGAAACTTCTTCACCTTCTTATCATAGGTAAAAAAGTTGGGAATTTGGGCATAGATGACCGTTCTTGCGAGAGCATCAATTTTACACAGCTCAAACCATGCTAAGAACATAGTATTCTCAATCAGTTTCCATTTAACGACAGCATCCCTCTTATCTTTACCTCTGAAAATAACATGTTGTTTTCCAGGTAGATGGAAAGTGAGCTTTTCAACTGCTGTAGATCGATAGTGAATGAGAAACTGGAAAACTCTCCAGCCAGCCTCACATGATGAAACATATACAAAACATTAAGTTTTTAAAATCAAACACAACTTTCCAGAAACCAGTGTATAAATAAACTAAAATGTAATAAAAATGAAACATCCAATACCTGCAGTCAAAGAAGTCTTTGAACTCATCTATTTTTTCGACACCTTGTCCAGCAGTTTCAAGCTGTTCCATAACTACGTGTTCAGGGGGTTCCACAGCAACAGTCACACGATCATGTCCTTTATTAATCTACTTAAATAAGTACTTAATTGAACCTGCTTGGTTGCACCATTCCACATTAATGTGGGCTCAATAACGAAGAGATAGTTTCTTATTGTAAGGAATGACCCATCGATTGTCACATTTCATCCCATTCTTCAGCACAAAATTTTCAGATTGGTTGCGTCTTCTATAAACTGGAAATCCTTCTTTGTTAATCGTAGTCTTCGTTGCATATGATTTGGGATACAACTTCGAACACTGACCATTTTCCATGCATGGTGAGTTCATATTAGCAGCTCCACAAGGACCATGCATCATCATATCTTTAATAACATCATAGAGCTCTGGTTCCTCAGCTCTATTAGGGACTTCCGCAGATATTATCTTATCAATGCCACCATTTGTTGCAGGATGGTAGAAAAAAAAATCGGTGAGTTTTAGGATCAAAATAGTCAATCATAAAATCTAACACTCACGGTGAACAGAATATGAAACTTTGCATCAATTTACATGACACTGTTTTCCCAAGAATGTGTTTTTTTGATAAATCATCCATCAATGACTCGAGTTTCATTTTGAAGATCCTAGAAACAATCTCTGATCTATCCTCTGGTTTTAAATTCCTTTTCTCTAGAAATCTGGTGATCTCTGGCCATTTAGGATTGCATGTAAAAGTGATGAACAAATCCGGAAATTCAAAATGCGTACAAATGGCCATATACCACCAAAAATGGCTTGTATTTTAAACTCTGTCCCTTGGTCATGCATATCGATTTTTCCTTTACTCTCAGACTGCTTGATAGAGTCATAACTACCAGATCTCAAAGAATCCTGATTTAGCTTTAGATATCGTAGACGATTAGACTCAATAGTTGTGTGGCCATCCACCAAAAGCTGCTGAAATAGTTGTCTTGAATATAAGAGGCTATGCGACTCATTCTTGCGCTCGTGAAGACGAAATGCAAAATATTGCCTCATACTAATGGTCTGCTTCTTCAGTTTTTTAGATGCTTCGGTTTCCCCTTTCTTAATCCCAAGACTAAAACCATTTTCTTCATACGGAAATAATAAAGGATACTGCAGTGCTATATATGAGGCATGTATCTCATTGATTCTCTTAAGTTTTCCTGAACGTAGCTGAAGCACTATATCTCTTTTATCCATATCAAGATTAAAAGCTCCAGGAATTAAAGCGGACACTTCAGATGTTGTTGGTGTGTTATATGTTCTGCCATCCTTAAGACGATCACTAATAATCCTCATATGAAAAGCCTCGTCTGGATTTGTATTAATCCGTTCCCTTGCTGATCTGAACTGTTTAACATACGGATTGACGTCATTTAACATTTTCATCAAAACCTCAACTATTTCTGTCCTCACTTTATCCTTCTTCTTGCCTTCATAACTCCTTTTACCTTGGCTGCAAAACAAACAAATACGTAAATAGAAATATATGTTCACCTATTGGCATTATGAAACAGTGTATGTACACGAAGCAAACATCAATTAAAAAACCAAGTTATATCCTAATTAGTAAACACAGTGAAACTTGCTATTTATCAAAACAAAAAACATAATTTATATTTTACAATTTATGATGTGTTCTTAATATATATCATCTTCCATCTCTTAATAAATTGTAATGTATGTTACCTTAAGCAATTTGCTCTGTTCTCAGCTTCAGTTTCAGTATCACAGATGTATAGCTGTCCAAAATTTGGCTTTGTTTCCATCTGGTGGTCTCAAACTACCCATTAGATGGTAATTTTCTCCATGAAATTGAAACATCTTTGGACCTTTCCCTTTTCTTACACATTTTTCCACTTTCCCACCAAGAGAAGTAAATGAGAAGACCATGTTATAAGGTCTGATGTTCTTTTGAAAATGTTTACTTAGCTGATCATCTCCTTCCATCAATCTTTTTAGTACTGTTGGTGGATCTTTTAATAGAGGCAGTTGGACTTGACCTTGTCCACAACTGAGAGTAGAAGTAGGATTTTTTTAGTTTTTACGTCTGTTCATCCTTTCGCCATACCCATTAATAGCACCACAGTGAGAACATGTACATAATGGATCACCTTCATCTATGTAAGCTGTGTAGTTTAACCAAAACAAAACAAAAATGATCAGTTCTGATTTTATACCAGTTAAGATCGTATATATGTAAACAAAGTTAGAACTTTACCATTCTCTTTTCTATTTTCGTTAATCTAGGGTGCGGGTTCTGGGTCAACACAATCGTCAAACTGCATATCTTCAGTTTCAGAATGAGTACTGTCGAAGTCACTATAGTCGAACTCAAGAGAATCATCAATTTCTTCTATTACACCTGCCTGGGTCAACAATTTTTAATGAAATTAGTACCAACCATTAAAAGTCCTTGAAAGGTTTATATATATATATATATATATATAATCTGTTTACCTTCAAAATCGATATTGTAGTCAAGTTCCCCTTTTTTGTCGTCACTGTCATGATCATCTATGGAAGTATTGTTTGTTTTTGATGGTGTAAACTCCTTTTCTGTTGCTAACATATGAGCTATATTTGTAATGTCATTTAAAACGTGTGTCGGATTTTTTCTTGGTTTCTTTGTTCCATCTCTCGCTATCAAGGCATATATAAAAGTACAGCAATTAGACTTTTACTTGATGTAATTGGGAAAATGACTATAAATAATATTAATAATTAAGCTCTAACATCAAACTTACATGACAATGCAGTGAGACAGCTCTTCTGTTCTGTAGTATTGTTAGGAGCACTTGACATGCAATCCACACCTTGAAAACATTGTAAGTTGAAGTTATTGGTGTAAATGTGTTCTTTAGATGATATATAAATCAACAGAACAAAGCACATCAGAAAAATGGGTTTCATACCTATCTTCCTCTTGCGTTTGTTGATTGGTGTTATTGGAGAGTCTGAGACTTGTTGTTCCATAGGACTCATAGCTGGTGTGGTAAAAACCGTAGATGGTTTGTCTCTTATTTTATTTGATGTTTCTACAAGTGAAAGACATTTAGAAAGCGAGTAAATATTTTGCTCTCGATGCCAAAACCAAATCTCTAATTTAGGCGTTGTGAACATTTAACTGAGAACTACGTGTATATTTTTAAGTAAACTAAAACTCCTCTTACTTCTCTTTAATGCAGTGAGGCAGCTTCTCTGTTCTGGAGTATTGTTAGAAGCATTTGACATCAAGTCCACACCTTTGCAAATTAAAGTAAGTAACATTTTATCAATGAAAAGTATAATGATAGGAATATATGTGCACATCAACCTAAATATGACATAACTTTAGATGCCAATTACCTTTTATGCAGTTGCGTTTTTTCATCTGTGTCTCTGGAGTGTTCGAGATTTGTTTTTCTATAGAACCAATAGAGGTGGTAGCTGGTGTCGTAGAGAGACCATTAAAAACTCTTTCAAAGATCGACTTTAAAGGTACTTACAAGTGGGAACTTTAATTTCCTTTCCGTGCGAGACACTTCTGACCACTGCCAATGAAACTCTTTCATCGAGGATCCAGATTCTCTTTGTTACATCCAGGAAAACTGTAATCACGTTTTCGTTTCATGCTGCTATGTTTGCTACAGTAATGTTTATTTGGCTAGTTAGATGCGAAACACGTTTGTTTAAATTAAAATTGTGGACAGGAAGAATTGAAGAAGATGGTGAAAATGAAAGATGTAAACTTTGATTCCCTAAAACAAGTAGCATAATTTTAGGTTTTTAGTTTGTTTTAATATTAAATTAGTAAGAGAATATCTTGTTATTTAATACGACGTTTAATCCATGGATTTGGTTTGGTATTAGAATGATCCTTTATAATGCTGCTATAAGATCGATATTTAACAATGTTAGCGTGATAATAAATATAGGTAATTAGGTTCGTCATATAAGAGTAACATAATATCTATCTAATTAATAGTGTTTCTCGACCGAGGCAAGATATTTTGAAACAAATTAGGTTTTTATAATTGAATATTGAATAGATAGTTTGATATCAATCAAATATATTTTATGTCAACAGTTTATTTTAAATAAATATTTTATACATCGGATTATATATTTTAGTTAAGATTATTTACTTGTCCATATGGATTTCAGATCGGATGAAGGTTTACAATGGATGATAACCTTACGCCGGCTCGCGGATCATAAAATATTGCAATACATCATGGACACAAAGTTTTTTTTTCTGTAAATGCTGGCATGTTACTTAACTACAGTGGAAAGACCAGTTGAAGTGTGCTAAAATCATTTTCTCTTGGTTACATTGTCACTGGTTATGGCTAGACCGAAACAAAAAGATTTCCCAACCAAGTCTTGAAAAGTCTGAGGGAGTATTTCCGGGTCTTCAATCTGTCACCAAAGTAAGAAAAATGTAGCTCGGTAATACATTCAAATATAAGCCAATATATTAAAATTTTAAAGTGGTATTAACTCATCGTATGAACCATCCCAAAGTTCAACAGCCTTGCTACCAATAATTGTTTTAGCTACAGTGTCAAGAAGCATAATTCTGCATGTCTCAGTATCATCTTTCACGTACAAATGAAGCTTGAACCTGTGAACGTATTCATTTTATAGGTTATAGCAAGATAGGTTGTATATAAAACAGTAACATTTTTTTTACTTACTTTGGTGAAACATTTGGACAGATTCCACGGCACACATCACAATAAAATTGTGGCGCTCCGGATGAAGTCATCTTACCAGGAGATTCCCTACCAATCCTAGTAAGACGTCGATTGTGTCTATTACACCCAAAATAGAACCAACCCCAATTCGTGT
>JABAYD010010902.1:0-16867 GCA_014822095.1 Diplotaxis tenuifolia
ATTTTTAATTGAGCCTTTGGTTTACATTTGTAAGAGTATATATGGATTTCAAACAATCCCAAGCAAAAGAATTTAACTGCTTTCATGAATGAATACCAGTTTGAAAGGCTTGATTGATATCTTTCAAAATTGATAAAAAAAAGATGTCTTTCAAAAATGTCAGACACATATTTGGAGCCATTGCAAGGGTGAGATGCTTTGTCCGGTGTCAAATGGGTTCATTTAACTATAATAATTACTAGAATTGGACCCCTGCGCCCGCACGGATGTAACTTTATGTCAAAAAATGAATAGATTCGAACGAATGTAAATTATTTTCAACAAATGAATAAATTGTTATATATGTTTCATATATTTCTGTCAGCAATTTAATTTCTAATTTTATGTTTCATATAGTTTAACTAATATAAATAACAAAAAACTAATATAAATCGATTTTAGTATATATATTAGTGTAATGCACTGAAGTTACATCTAATCTATTATTCCATCCGTTTCAATTTAGTTGTTATTCTAGAGTAAAATTTTTGTTTCAATATAAATATCGTTTAATAATTTTAATTTAAAATTTATTAATTTTATATATTATTCTATTTTTATTGGTTTAAATTTGGTTAAGCGTATATGTAATAGTATTTTTCTGTAGAAAATATGTAAAATTAAATATTTTTTATCTACAAACCCAAAACGATAATTAAAATGAAACGGATGGAGTAAAACATAACATTATCATGATAATTTATAAGTTGATAAATGGGCAAATCTAATCTATTAATACATCAAAATAACCCTATTAATATAAGTTTTGGGGATTAAATTGCTAATATATATTTGAAGTAAACTAATGGGCCTATCTAAAAGTTAGAAAAGCATCTAAAACCCATTAGCTTGCCTAGCTAACTTTTTTTTCTCGGGAAACACAATGTTACCTAATAAAATAGGATAATGACACTCGTTATTCAGTTTAAATATGAACGAATTGAATGAAAATATACGCATTTGAATTAATTAATATACATTCTTTTTAGATTACGAAATCATGATAAACAGAATATTTTTATCTCTAAGATAAGGCAAGCGTGATTTGCAAGTTCAAATGTAGATTGTGTTAGATGTATTCGATGTTTGGCGTAATAATAGGTGACTTTTTAGAAATGTTATTAATGTTTGGAATCGCTGAAGGTTAATTCTTTTGATTTAATAACTACCCTAAAGTTTTTATTTTCAATATATGTTCAATTATATGCTCCTATATGAGTCATAATATATACCATGATATTAACCATGATACATATACCTGTGACCAATGATGAATCGTAGTGGTTTGGATATTTATACATGTAATTCTTAATCATGTATATATATATACTGGATCCAAATTCCATGGTTAAGTAATTACACAATTTGACTTTTTTTTATACAGTGAACCGAACTATTTGATTCAATGGTTAAGTATTTACACATTTTGTTTTAATTCTGCAGACCAACATTTAACCAAGGAATATGTTACCAAAAAAAACAAAGGAATATTTTGTATTGATTACGTTCGTTTTTGATTTTTGAAGACTAAATTAAACGACACATACTTGTTAACTAATCACGTGAATTTAGGTTCTATGTTACACGTAAATTAATTAGGCAAGGATATTAGTTAAGTAATAAAACGACAATTAATAAGGACAATGGCATAAGTTGGTAATTACTGTGGAAAAATCATAGTACAAAATGTACCGTAAATTGTGATCCACGTTGTATGTTAATTATCGTATTGAATGTAACAGGAATGAGGTTTGGTTTGCGGTTCAGCTTTTGTTGGATTCTTTATGTTTTTAGTTTTTAGTTTAATTATAGAGATACATGAGCTGTTTGAAGATTTATGTAAATTTATTTGCGTCCAGTTCAATTTTTTGGTATGAGTTAAATTTTGTAACAATTATAATAACCGAGTACTGTCAAATAAATTATTGGCGACTGTATGATCACGGTTTGGTTACGAATTCGCGAGAATTTTTTTGATAAATTGGGGTAAAAACTCATTTTGGGGGAGGAGGGATGTTCGGATAAAAATACAATTATTTATAAAATTGTAAAATTTTAGTTTAAATTATTTAATTTGAATAATAAAAAATAATCTAGAAAAATTAAGTATTAATTTATTTGAAATATAAGTTGTTATTATGATAAAAACTGGTGTTATTTTAATTTGGTAAAAAATTTGAATATAATCTTTATATAAAATATTAAAAACAATACAAATACCTATAATGGGCCAATTTAACTTATGATCCATTTTGTCCATAATAAAAAAAGTCCAATTCTATCATAACCATTTTTTTTCCGGGAAACTCTAACTAATTATTTGTTGATCTCTCTCTTTCTCCCTGTCGGCAAGATGAGCTGAGCTTATCTTCTAACCTAACTCTCAAACAAATTAAATCGTTCATAGCTTCATCCAAACAGATATGATTTGTTTCTAAGAAGATTTTAAAGTTGCAAGTCCTATGGTTACAATCGTTCATAGCTTCATCCGATAAGGTTAGATTTTTCATCTCCTCTGTTATTTCCTATTACTGTCGTTTCATCTTTAGATCCGTTTGCTTTCAATTGTCTTGTAGATCGGCTAAGTTCGACAGAATTATGCTTCAAAATTACTCAATCATATTTTACATGGGAAAAAGATAAGAAGACCGAGGAGCGACATGAGGATTTCAGGGTAAACAGATTTCAGGATTACTGTCGTTTCATCTTTAGATCCGTTTGCTTTCAAGTCCAAGTCTTTTGCCAAAATAGAATGTCAATTCTCTTATAAAGTGTGTCTCTGCCTTTGAATTTTTTATCTCAGAAACATGATACTGAATATAGACAGAGTATTCAGTTCAATCTTGTTTTGTATGGTTTAAAGTTATGGACGTGATGTTGCAGGGAACTTGGACAGAAGGTAATGATAAAGACAAAAACATTGGGGATTGGCGGATCATTTACTTGTTCACAAGGACAGGCAATGGATTTACGAAAAAAACAGGACAACATCAAGGTTAGTACTATGGTGTCTTCCCTTTTGCAATGTTTGATATTAAACGATGATTAGTTGATAAGAAGAAATTAAATTAAAAGCATATAGGTTTAGAATTAAGATTGAATCAGCTTTATAATAGGATTGTTTAGCTTATGACTACTTATTGAATAAAAGGTAGGAATGAAACAATAAGTGAATAAATCTCAATGTTGATTGAATAAAAAAAAGTCTTTACTATTCTTGAAAGCATAATCCACATCCGTTCTGCGATCAAATCTGCAAGTATCAAAAATAGGCTCAGACTAATAGAAATATGCATATAGATTATTATTAGAAAATAAGTAGTTATCAAAAAAAATACTTCAAATGACATACCTTATTACTCCTTTTCTTCAAGGTTGTTGAAAATTTCTTTAAAACCAACATTCATGGTTTTCTTCTGAGGTTTTCTATCTTTCCCAAGAATCAATATTTTCAATCCTTTCTTTGATGTCACTCTAGAAATTGCTACATATAGCTGTCCATGTGAAAACACCGGTCTTGGTAGGAAGAGACCAACTTCTGACAACGATTGTCCTTGGCTTTTGTTTATTGTTATAGCAAAAGCCACAGCCAAATGCAATTTCCTTCTGCGCATTTTAAAAGGCAATCTAGTGTCTGATGGTGTTATCAACAATCTAGGAATATCTACCGTCTTCCCAACCTGTTCTCCAGTAATGATTCTAGCCTGAACCATAAAATCCATTAGCTGAGTGATCTGCAGCCTGGTTCCATTCATTAATCCTTGAGTAGGAGAAATATTCCTTAGAACCATAACAGGACAACCAACCTTCAGTCTAAGACTATGGTTTGGCAAACCAGACACCTTAATAGTGTTTAGAAAATCAGGACCAAGAGCTTCGTCATTAAGTGCGATTTTATCTATTGGATCAATACTATCTGCGCTGATGTAGATCTTTTCCTCACCTGAAATATTAACATTAACATAGTTAATTAGAGCAACAGCCAAAATAAAATACTCTTCTTGTTAGCTAAGATTAAAAATAGATGCTTATTACCATCAAGTTTATCCAACATGTAATCATTTATCATGTTGACATCTTCGTTAGTAGGACATAGAATAGCTCTTTCTTGAAATTTTTTTGGCTCTTTGTTCTCTTGTAATGAAGCATAATCCCCATACACAGCTTTGCTTATGGCTTCTATAGGATCATCAGAGTTGGTAATTAAAAACTCTTCTGGAATATCGATCTCAGCTTCCCCATCATTAGGCTCAGAAACTTTACCTTCACCAACCTTTAATATCCAGTCAGAAAACTCCTTAAGATCCTTGCCCTCTTCTATTGTCAGATCACCAGACAATAACCGCATGTTCTTTGTGAGTTTGAAAACCTTACAGTGCTCCCAAAGATAAGAAGAATTCAGCGAGGCTAAAACAATTTCAGCCCTACCTGCTCCATTTATCACGGGTAACACCTGTCTAAAATCACCTCCAAACACAACTACTTTTCCACCAAAGGGTTTTATTCTATGCTTCCCACATAAATCAGACATGCTTCTATCTAGAGCTTCAAAACAATATTTGCTCATCATAGGCGCCTCATCCCATATAATAAGTGATGCCTCTTTTACTAAATTAGCTTTGTCTGATCCATGAGCCATTGTACACGAAGAAAACTCATCAGGGCTAAGTGGTATCCCAAACCTCGAATGAGCAGTCCTACCGCCTTGTAACAACAAAGAGGCGATTCCACTTGAGGCAAAATTGAGAACAATATCTCCCTTAGATCTTATAGCTGCGGATATTAATTTTCAAAGGAAAGTTTTCCAGTACCACCAAATCCATAAACAAAAAACATACCCCCTCTTCCTTCAGTCACAGCATCCAAAATTTCATCATATATTTTCTTTTGCTCATCAGTCATCTTTGGAACATCTCTCTCAAGAGTTTCTAACAGTGCTTCACGTGAATAACTTTGCTCATATAATATTAGAACATTTTCATCCGTACTGTCTGTTTCTGGAAGTTGTGGCATAGAAGGAAATTGATCAAGAGAAGTCCCATTGCGTCTCAAATGCTTTTGTATCTCTTGTAAGGCAAACTTCTTTTTGTCCTCATCACTTAACACAAGATCTACAAAAACAGAGAAAAAGTAGTTGGATGTTAGTAAACAAAAAAAAATATATGATGACAATAATAGCGTCACTGCAAAAAAAATTAATTCTATAATAAAGCTTAGTTGATATATCACCGTCTGATTTATATCAGATTACCCATATATGATATTAAAAAATTATGAACCTGGTCTATTGAAATGCTTCCGACGATTATGCTCAATATCTTCAGATAAAATATGCCATGTACTTTCCCATACTGTCTCTGGCATAGATAAGGTATTATTAATCAGCATTATAACAAACACATGTCGTAGATCATTTCCACAGCTATGATGACTTCTCCTCAATATATCCTCAATGTACTCCTTATCATCATCTAATAGCCCACGAGCGAAACATGCTTCTTTGTAGCTAGGATAAAGAACATCTTCAAAAGTTTTAAAGTCGTCATAAGAGGTAGCACCTTTGACAACGTTTAACAACACACGCACATAATAAGCATCTTCTTGCTTACGGGGAGCATAGTTAATCCTTCCAATGCTAAATCCTCTTTTCCGCCGATGAAACTTCTTCACCTTCTTATCATAGGTAAAAAAGTTGGGAATTTGGGCATAAGTGAGCGTTCTTGCGAGAGCATCAATTTTACACAGCTCAAACCATGCTAAGAACATAGTATTCTCAATCAGTTTCCGTTTAACGACAGCATCCATCTTATCTTTACCTCTGAAAATAACATGTTGTTTTCCGGGAAGATGGAAAGTGACTTTTTCAACTGCTGTAGATCGATAGTGAATGGGAAACTGGAAAACTCTCCAGCCAGCCTCGCATGATGAAACATATCTACAAAACATTAAGTTTTTAAAATCAAACACAACTTTCCCGAAACCAATGAATAAATAAACTAAAATGTAATAAAAAATGAAACATCCAATACCTGCAATCAAAGTAGTCTTTGAACTCATCTATTTTTTTGACACCTCCTCCAGCAGTTTCAAGCTGTTCCATAACTACGTGTTCAGGGGGTTCCACAGCAACAGTTACACGATCCTGACCTTTATTAATGTACTTAAATAAGTACTTGATTGAACCTGCTTGGTTGCACCATTCCACATTAATGTGGGCTCTATAACGAAGAGATAGTTTCTTATTGTAAGGAATGACCCATCGATTGTCACATTTCATCCCATTCTTCAGCACAAAATTTTCAGATTGGTTGCGTCTTCTGTAAACTGGAAATCCTTCTTTGTTAATTGTAGTCTTCGTTGCATACGATTTGGGATACAACATCGAACACTGACCATTTTCCATGCATGGTGAGTTCATATTAGCAGCTCCACAAGGACCATGCATCATCATATCTTTAATAACATCATAGAGCTCTGGTTCCTCAGCTTTATTAGGGACTTCCGCAGATATTATCTTATCAATGTCATCTGTTGTGGGAAGCTTGAAAGCAGGATGCATGAATAGCAAAATATGTGCATGTGGAAGACCACGTTTCTGAAACTCGATTGTGTACATCGCTGTAGAAAAAAAAATTGGTTAGTTTTTGGATAAAAATAGGCAATCATATAATTTAACACTGACGGTGAACAGAATATGAAACTTTGCATCAACTTACGTGACACTGTTTTCCCAAGAATGTGTTTTTTCGATAAATCATCCATCAATGACTCGAGTTTCATTTTGAAGATCCTAGAAACAATCTCTGATCTATCCTCTGGTTTTAAATTTCTTTTCTCTAGAAATCTGGTGATCTCTGGCCATTTAGGATTGCATGTAAAAGTGATGAACAAATCCGGAAATCCAAAATGCTTACAAATGGCCATAGCATCCAAATAATTGTTCTTCATATATCGCGGACCACCAGTGAAAGTGGCTGGTATTTTAAACTCTGTCCCTTGGTCATACATATCGATTTTCCCTTTACTCTCAGACTGCTTGATAGAGTCATAACTATCAGATCTTAAAGAAGCCTGATTTAGCTTTAGATATCGTAGACGATTAGACTCAATAGTTGTGTAGCCATCAACCAAAAACTGCTGAAATAGTTGTCTTGAATATAAGAGGCTATGGGACTCATTCTTGCGCTCATGAAGACGAAAGGCAAAATATTGCCTCATACTAATGGTCTCCTTCTTCAGTTTTTTAGCTGCTTCGGTTTCCCCTTTCTTAATCCCAAGCCTAAAACCATCTTCTCCATATGGAAATAATAAAGGATACTGCAGTGCTAGATATGCGGCATGTATCTCATTGATTCTCTTAAGTTTTCCTGAACGTAGCTGAAGCACTATATCTCTTTTATCCATATCAAGATTAAAATCTCCAGGAATTAAAGCGGCTACTTCATAAGCTGTTGGTGTGTTATATGTTCTGCCATCCTTAAGACGATCACTAATAATCCTCATATGAAAAGCCTCGTCTGGATTTGTATTGAACCGTTCCCTTGCTGATCTGAACTGTTTAACATACGGATTAACGTCATTTAACATCTTCATCAAAACCTCAACTATTTCTGTCCTCACTTTATCCTTCTTCTTGCCTTTGTAACCCCTTTTACCTTGGCTGCAAAACAAACACGTAAATATCAAAATATGTTCACCTATTGGCATTATAAAACAGTGTATGTACACGAAGCAAACATCAATTCAAAAACCAAGTTATATCCTATTTATATTTTACAATTTATGATCTGTTCTTAATATATATCATCTTCCATCTCTTGATAAATTGTAATGTATGTTCCCTTAAGCAATTTGCTCTGTTCTCAGCTTCAGTTTCAGTATCACAGATGTATAGCTGTCCAAATTTGGCTTTGTTTCCATCTGGTGGTCTCAAACTACCCATTAGATGGTAATTTTCTCCATGAAATTGAAACATCTTTGGACCTTTCCCTTTTCTTACACATTTTCCACTTTCCCACCAAGAGAAGTAAATGAGAAGACCATGTTATAAGGTCTGATGTTCTTTTGAAAATGCTTACTTAGCTGATCATCTCCTTCCATCAATCTTTTAAGTACTGTTGGTGGATCTTTTAATAGAGGCAGCTGGACTTGACCTTGTCCACAACAGAGTGTAAAAGTAGGATTTTTTGAGTTTTTACGTCTGTTCATCCTTTCGCCATACCACATAATAGCACCACAGTGAGAACATGTACATAATGGATCACCTTCATCTATGTAAGCTGTGTAGTTTAACCCAAAACAATAGAAAAATGATCAGTTCTGATTTTATACCAGTTAAGATCGTATATATGCAAACAAAGTTTGAACTTTACCATCCTCTTTTCGTGTGACTTTGGCTCTAGAATTTTTTTTAGCACGTGTTAGATTCATTGCTGGAATAGAATCTATTTTATTTTCGTTAATCTGTGGTGCGGGTTCTGGCTCAACACAATCGTCAAACTGCATATCTTCAGTTTCAGAATCAGTACTGTCGAAGACAGTATAGCCAAACTCAAGAGAATCATCAATTTCTTCTATTACACCTGCATGGGTCAACAATTTTTAATGAAATTAGTACCAACCATTAAAAGTCCTTGAAAGGTTTATATATATAAATAATTTGTTTACCTTCGAAATCGATATTGTAGTCAAGGTCCCCTTCTTCGTCGTCACTATCATGGTCATCTATGGAAGCATTGTTTGTTTTTGATGGTGTAGACTCCTTTTCTGTTGCTAACATATGGGCTATATTTGTAATGTCATTTAAAACGTGTGTCGGATTTTTTCTTCGTTTCTTTGTTCCATCTCTCGCTAGCAAGGCATATATAAAAGTACATCAATTAGACATTTACTTGATGTAATTGGGAAAATGACTATAAATAATAATAATAATAATTAAGCTCTAACATCAAACTTACATGACAATGCAGTGAGACAGCTCCTTTATTCTGTAGTATTGTTAGGAGCACTTGACATGCAATACACACCTTGAAAACATTGTAAGTTGAAGTTATTGGTGTAAATGTGTTCTTTAGATTATATATAAATCAACAGAACAAATCACATCCGAAAAATGGGTTTCATACCTATCTTCCTCTTGCAATTGTTGATTGGTGTTATTGGAGAGTCTGAGACTTGTTGTTCCATAGGACTCATAGCTGGTGTGGTAAAAACCGTAGATGGTTTGTCTCTTATTTTATTTGATGTTTCTACATGTGAAAGACATTTAGAAAGCGAGTAAATATTTTGCTGTCGATGCCAAAACCAAATCTCTAATTTATGCGTCGTGATCATTTAACTGAGAACTGTACATGAATATTTTTAAGTAAACTAATACTCCTCTTACTTCTCTTTAATGCAGTGAGGCAGCTTCTCTATTCTGGAGTATTGTTAGAAGCATTTGACATCAAGGCCACACCTTTGCAAATTAAAGTAAGTAACATTTTATCAATGAAAAGTATAATGATAGGAATATACCAGCTATCAACCTAAATATGATATAACTCTAGATGCCAATTACCTTTTATGCAGTTGCGTTTTTTCATCTGTGTCTCTGGAGTGTTCGAGATTTGTTTTTCCATAGAACCAATAGCTGTGGTAGCTGGTGTCGTAGAGAGGCCATTAAAAACTCTTTCAAAGATCGACTTTAAAGGTACTTCCAAGCGGGAACTTTGATTTCCTTTCCGTGCGAGACACTTCTGACCACTGCCAATGAAACTCTTTTGTCGAGGATCCAGATTCTCTTTGTTACCTCCATGAAAACAGAATATCTATCTAACTAATAGTGTTTCTCGACCAAGGCAAGATATTTTGAAACAAATTAGGTTTTTATAATTGAATATTGGATAGGTAGTTTGATATCAATCAAATATATTTGATGTCAACATTTTATTTTAAATAAATATTTTATACATCGAATTATATATTTTAGTTAAGATTATACATCGGAAAGACCAGCTGAAGTGTATAACTGAAAACCACAAAGGTTTTAATTTCACATGATTTGATAATTTTAAAAGCAAACTTTATTGAATAAATAGATAGGCAAATTCAGATGTAACAAAACCAACACAGAAATAAATAAATAAAAACTAAAAAGCCATAAACCAATAAAATAAACGGAAATAAAAAAAATCTTTGGTTCTATTGTGGACAACCATCACTTATCAGCAATTGTCTTCTCCTTCTTTATGATCTTAGTGCATAACTTCTTAGATGTAGATGCCATGTCTAGTTGATCACATTCATCTTCCTTACGTTTGTTATTTGGGGTGGAAAAATCTTCAGATGAGTCCTCATTGTTTTCTTCAATCGCAGGATGCTTCAAAAAAAATGAGAAACTCATTGAAGGTATTATGAACATAAATATTGACACGAGTAGTGTATTCATAAAATAGTTAAATATGATATAAACCATTTACCTCTCCACCAGATAGAGTTGAGGAAATGGTCTCAATCAATGAGACTGGTTCTGAGAGTGATTCCATTCTCTGAATATAATCTTCGGACCAGACCTCAGAGACTTTAAAAGTGTCAGATCCATTGCTTACATTGTCACTGGTTATGGCTAGACCAAAACAAAAAGATTTCCCAACCAAGTCTTGAACAGGCTGAGGGAGTAATTCCGGGTCTTCAATCTGTCACCAAAGTAAGAAAAATGAAGCTCGGTAATACATTCAGATATAAGCCAATATTTCAACAGTGGTATTACCTCTTCGTATGAACCATCCCAAAGTTCAACAGCCTTGCTACCAATAATTGTTTTAGCTACAGTGTCAAGAAGCATAATTCTGCATGTCTCAGTATCATTTTTCACGTACAAATGAAGCTTGAACCTGTGAAGGTATTATTTTTTATAGGTTATAGCAAGATAGGTTGTATATAAAACAATAACATTTTTTTTACTTACTTTGGTAAAACATTTGGACAGATTCACGACACACATCACAATAAAATTGTGGCGCTCCGGACGAAGTCATCTTACCAGAAGATTTCCTACCAACCCTAGTAAGACGTCGATTGTGTCTATTACACCCAAAATAGAACCAACCCCAATCCGTGTCAATGGATTCAATTGTACAAATGATCTTGCAACTGTCAGCCTATATGAATATAAAAATATAAAGTTAAAACTTAATTGTAAGAGATGAATTCAAGACACGGTTATAAAGTTACCTCAAAGCTTTGCAAAATCTCAGAAATTCATCTGACATCTACATCATCCCAATTTTCCGCAACCTTTGTCATTGTCCTCTTCTCATTACTTTGATCCAAAATAGCTAAGGGAAGAGGATCATTTACCATCCTAATCAACACAA
The DNA here is from genome assembly GCA_014822095.1 of Diplotaxis tenuifolia. Classification (NCBI taxonomy): domain Eukaryota; kingdom Viridiplantae; phylum Streptophyta; class Magnoliopsida; order Brassicales; family Brassicaceae; genus Diplotaxis; species Diplotaxis tenuifolia. The sequence goes on from JABAYD010010902.1 coordinate 11,397, forward strand.
TAGTTAACATTAGCTACATTATTTTTTTGTAAATATGACAAATTCACAAAAATATAGGTCATACTTACTTTTGTTTAAAATCAATAGCTTCCCCCATTGTTGGGTTGAGTAACACAAGTGAAGCGTCAAATGCATTGGTGATTTGTACTTCTCCTATGTTATTAAAAATAGTTTCATTTTGAAATAAACAATGTATCATGTATACCTTTTTTAAAAAAAATGTAAGTATAAGATATATTTATAAACTGGACTGTATACCTCTGTAGTCGCTTATTTTTGCAAACCGAATCAAGCATATAATAGTTTCATCATTAGCCTTTTCCATATGTGTTTCAATTTGCTCAGCATATTTTCCCCATAAGCAACACACCACTTCATTGCCACTGAAAATTATTTAGAATTCAATAGAGAAATTAGGGCACATAAATTCAAAATAATATATATGCGCTATATTGTATAACGTAAACGGTTATTAATTAAACTACCTTGTATCACGTAAACGGAAATGAACTCTTTTCGTGTCATTCCCCTTTACTTGGACTGTAACTACTGCTCCAAGATCGTTAACTTGTCCCATGATGTCTGTTTGAATAACAAAACAAAAGATTACAAATAGGTATTACTTTATTATAATAAGTAACAACTATATAAAAAAAAGTGTCGTAAACGTTGCTATGTACATAACAATTAGAAAATGGGGTTTCAGATTTCCATTAACAATCTCATCATAGTTAGCCAGATTAAGGAAATGATCATCATTTCGATAATCAGAAGACCCAAAAGATGTGTCTCCTAAGATTCTCATCTTGTACTTCTCTTGAGTAGGTCGATACTTACCTCCTGCCTCTGTTATTTTAAGAGTGTCAATGACCTTCCATTCACCAACAGGTAAGTTACGTTGAACACGATAAATTTGAGATGCTGTGCATGATGCTTGGATTTTAGCACCCTTTAAAGAAAACAGAGTAGAATATAATTTAGTATCAGTATATATCGACATATATATAGATATAGTTCAAGGAATTGTATCTTACAGTTTCGTCTACCAGGACGCATTCAAATGTATCTCCCGAGAAGCTGGTCTTTTGTTTCCAGCCATGAAGCATTTTGAGAGTTAGGCGCCATTCGTCTTTGAAAGGTTTGAGATCTTTAATAAGAACCATTTTTCTTTGGGTTGACATCTTTACCATGAGTGTTTGATGGGAATACCTAATTCTACACTCGGTATATATAGATAGATGAAGAAGCTAGGTTAAGTTGTATTTACGGCGAGAATATACCGTAATATACGTTTTCCATTATTAGAGATTGTTAAAATTTTGTGAGCGATATATGGAACATATTTAAGAAATTGTTATTTAACGGTTGGCCGGTGTTAATAATATCTTCGTAAAAGATCACATTTGATTAAATCTTTTTAATTCAATTGTAATACTCCGTGATAGAGATCTTATATAGATGGTTGGTTGGTCTGTGGAACCCGACAACTCGAAGTACTGAGAAATTTTCGAGGAACCTCCAATGACCAATCTGCAATTTCTTAACATGAGCTAAGTAGATGCTCTTACATGTACAATGTATCTTCAATCCCTACAATTCGAAAAACTACATTTGTTAGTCATTGGCATTAAAAGGTTATAGAAATCAAAGAAATTGCTTAAAAAGGAAGACATACCATTCTGTCTTCAAGTATGAATTCGAAAGTATCCAATCCAGAATGGTTGGAGTGTTGTATCCACGAATGAATGACTTTGACTTCAACCTTCCAAGTACTCTTATACGGCTTGACATCTTTTAAAAAAGTTATTTCGCTGTTTGAAACAACATGCATAATAGTCTCCTTTTGATTCATAGGTGTAGAGAAATGTTAGTATGAAAGAAGTATTTATAGTGTTTCGAAGTCGCAAATTAGGTATAATGACGATGACTTAAATACATTTAGTAAATCTAAATTTTAGGTAAGTGATATTCTGATACCATAAATAATTTCCTAATTTTTAGGTGATGTTATGTCAAATAACGGGTGGTAAAATTTTGTTTAATGCAAAATTACGGAGGATATTAATTCTACACATCAATCCTACTATGCAAGTATCCAAACAACACTAAAACTCTAATCCTACTATTTCAGTTTCCAAACAATCCTAAATAGTACTACAACTTTAATAAGATAGATGTCAAATTTTGAATAAATATATAAACTATAATCATTTTGTCAAATTTTGAATAAATATATTTATATATATATATTTAAACATAGGAGAAATACAATTAAATGTAGTTGGACTCGTGGTTTTTGTTTGGTTAAACCCAATACATCGCGTGCCAAACCAGCACGTCTTTTTTGTGCATTTAGTTAAATGAATGAAGGGAAATTGGTCTGTATAGACATGAAAAAACCCATAATTCACTGTCTAGCGATTTACCCTAATAGAACTATACACTACGTTATATTTCCATATTAATAAATTACCCTTAAAGCAACCGGCTAGCCTTGATAAAAAAAATAATTTTATCTGCTTTTTATTGTGTGTAAAACTGTAAATCGTGTCCTAATTTCAACCACATTTTTTTTACTTATCTTCTCTCCCACCCCTCCGTCGAAGTTCTTTCTCTCTCACCCATCCGTCGAAGTTCTTTCTCTCCGTCACGAAATCGATTGAATTTCTCTCCTCTCTCCTTTTACCGTAGATTTCGCCTTCTCCTTCTCTCGGTGTTGTAATCGGCCATAGATATCATCGGTGTTGCTGCGGCGTATTCCACTTCATCCAACTCGTTTCTCCGCCGATCCGTCGATCTTTTCTAGGCCGATCTCTTAACACAAAGTAAGTTCTCTGGTTTTACTCTTTGATTCGCTGCATCTATAGGTTTTACTGTATTTTTTATGGAAATGCTCTTCTCAACTTTGAACGCAAGATCTGGAAGAGAACTTTGGTTGTAAACAATAGATTTACGGTTATGGTTTCTTTGCATGTTCTATTTATACCTTGAGTTTAAATTGTGTGTATTTATCTGTGGAAATTTGTTTGTATACGAAAGATTTGGTAGTCTTGAGTGTTTAATTGTCCATTCCATGTCTATTTATTCATCCGTACATTCCATGCGAAGTGGAATGGAATTGTTGATTGAGTTTTGTTTTACAATTTAAAGTATTCACTATCTACAATGATTTCTTAGTGTTTCCGTCCATGTTTTGTTTCGTTAGTACATAGAAAAATCCATTGACTCTCTATTTTATTGTAATTGATTTCTATCCCGCTATCTTATTCATAAACGGTATGTCTGTATTTTTGTATGTCTGTATTTTTTTAGATGTACATACTATCTCACATGGAATATAATCACCTATTAGTTTTGTTGTTGTCGCATGGAATAGAATCACCTATTAGTTTTGTTGTTCGTTAGACTGCATGGTATCTATTTCGCAATGAGTTATATACTTGAGTGTTAAATATTTATATTCGCTGATCTATGTGGTTTCTGTTCCATATGAAATTGAATGGAATTTAATTGGACGAACTTATCTCACATAAAATGGTAGCCTGGAGTATTTGATTTTCCATTCCATCTTTTTTTTTATTCATGTCGTACAGTGTTAAACATTTATACTCGTTATCTATATATTTGTGTTCTGTTTTACAATATAAATATTCACTATCTACAATGGTTTCACAGGTCAGACATGGACGACTTCGACCTTCCAAGCAGATTATTTGAGAGTGGGTTTGAACCACTGGCAAGAAAATGGTTAACAATTATTTAATCGTCTGCAATAAGAAGTAAATGTAGATGCATTTATATATCAATATCTATTCCATTGAATAACCAGAATAGTTTTATTCTATCTACCAAAACTCAAATTTATATGAACTCCTGTTTTTACAGATTCATAATATTCTCACACGAACTTACAGCTTTCTTGCTTCAAAGAAGTGAATCTGTAACTTCATTCAGTTTGTTGCTTCTGAAGGTCTTTACATAGATTACAGTGATTATTATATGGAATACACCTTTTATGGTTTCCTTTCACTTCACCATTTAAGATTAGCAGACCTAATTTCCACCACTTGTTTACCTCTCTCTACAGTAAAAATATATTCAGTAAATCTTAACCTTCTACGCGGCTTTCCCCTGCTCTCTAATACGGATGAGCTGTAATCCACAGTTTCAAATTTACTGTAGTAGCTTCCCCTGCACTCTAATAGGGAAACCCACAATTGCAAACTTATTGCACTAACTAGATCGCTAGATCATCGCTTCCCCATGCTCTCTAATACGGAAGAGTTGTAACTCAAATAATAAACTGGAAATCTATTCTATTTTATCAGATAGAATAAAAATACTCTCATATGAAATGGATCCGGCATAAATTGAGTAACTGAGCGGAGATGTTCTATTTACAACTGGCAAGAGTTTAATTTCTAAAGATTTGTTTTTGCAGTGAATGAGGGTTTATATCCCCTTATTTGGGTTTAGTGTCTTAACATTTCATGAATCTTTGTTAGTTTAGCATTACTAAGTAGGGGTCAGTAATTACGTTAAAGCATTACCTTCTTTCTTTGCACCATGAACATTTGCACGGTTGAAAAAGTTATACTATTTTATTTAGAGTATGTAGTATAGAAATAAATACTCATAGAATGTGATATACATTGATCTTCCTGTCGCCGTTAGTTTATCATAGTTTCTGATATACTTACAAATATTATTCATTTCTTTCGATTAATCTCCACGTGCTACAAGAGTTTTTTGATAACTACTCTACCTTAGAAAAGTAACACGTCTTCTACTTTATGACATGAAACCTGTAACCTCTTGCTCTTAAGGGTATAACCGGTTGAAAACAAGGCAAAAAGCACATTACATTATGTCAATATCATGTCTACTTACCTAATTTATATGTCAAACATGGCTATCTCGCAAATAAGCCCATGAATGAATGGCACGTTGTGACAAAAAAAAGTTAAATGAATGGCATAATGGTAATTATCTTATCATCTTCTTTGCAACTGTTTTAAGTTTTCTGCAGATCTTTTCCGCCGTCAATCTTACATTCGTCGAAATTCACTAATTCTATGAATTCTTTTTGTTGTCTTTTTCATCAGATTCGTAGATATATTTTCCAATATATGATCTATCACAGTCAAAACTCTTAAAGAATGATCTTTTTGTTGAACCCAATTTATTGATCGAAGAGGCTGGAATCTTCACGGTGGATCTCCGCCGAGCGCTTCAGCGCCGCTTAGCCGGGTACTACTGCCGTGGTTTAGAACCTGAACTCATATCAAATGTTTATAGAGTGATGCAAGTGGAGATATAGTTTATATCAAATGTATATGTATTATATTAAAAGAGAAGTCAGTAGTTTCATTTTATGTGTGATTTTTTTGGTTGGATCACCCTTAATTTTTTATTAAATGTATTTTAATAAGACAAATAATATATATAATTTTTGAACTACTTTAATCCTA